>JAOXYM010000008.1:7934032-7946882 GCA_028567055.1 Leptatherina wallacei | reverse complement strand
TGAAGGTAATGCAGGCCAGCCGGTTTCGTCGCTTATCTCTGGCGGTTGTACTCTGGCTGTTAGTTGTCCTCCCTTTTTAAAGCTTAAAGGTAGTTTATGCTGAGAACGTTTCTCCTCCAAACAGAAAAAGCACTTGATCCTGAAGGATCTGACTCTCATTTCAGTCTGTAAATAAGCGTGCAGTAACAGAAGTAAATAAGCCATGTTTATCATGGATCACAGCAGGCCTAAGCACAGCCACCTGGCCCCTTAAATACATGACATGTTCATTTAATACTTCACCCAAAAAGGTGTATCTGAAAACCAAAACATATTTTACTCACCTTTTCTGTTTATCTTAGTAAGTTTATTTTGCTTTACTAGTTTATTTGCAAATAACAAAGACATTTTTTTTTCTGTTTTATGTGTGCATAATTGTGCTTTTCTTTGTTTCTTCTGGATCGCCATATATGGCTTAACATACTTATCACAGCTTCATTGCTATTGAAGTTTAGCAGACTCTTAATTAGTTGATTAAACACAATTATCATGTAAGTGTAAATCTCAAATCAATTTTATGTCACATTTCCTGAAGAATATCCTGAATTAAAAAGGTCATGTCTTTATATCCTAAAAGGGTTCTTGTGTAAAATTTGTGTGGAAAGTAAAACTTAAACAGACACAAGAGCTTTCAGATTTTTTGGAGCAGTGCAAATATTTCTGAATTATAAAAACTGCCGGATGAATATTCAGTCAATTTAGCATTTCTCTTTAATTATGCAATCATGGTGTTAAACTTCATGTGACATGTTGGCTCTGATGCGCTGAAGTCGGCGTGAATCACACGGCCTTTACATCTGGAACCTGCTGGGCTGATAATGGTACACGATGAGACAGTGTTTATTGAATAAGAGGCATTTCCATGTGCTTAAAGATACATTTTTATATCTAGTGATCCTGCCATGTGCACAAATTTGTGTATTGTTAGATGCAAGCTTACACAACTGATTGGCTTGTTATCCTCTCTGTCTGCCTGCTTACACTCTGAAGTGGAAATGAGGCACAGCTTAAAGTACCAATGCTGTGTCTGCATGTGTGCTGGGCGGGTTTGTTAATATTCACACATACTATATGTACATCTCTGTGTGTCTTTGAGCCTAAACCAGCTATGTATGTGTGTCTCACCAAACAACAACCACAGAGATGCAGATCTGTCACATCCTGTGTGTGCGATAAGCCCTAATGACGAAACCCGGTGATTGATTGAATTTTTGATTCGTCCACTGACATCTCTAGCTGGCATCCTTTTGATGTGAGATAAAAGAAATGGCATCTCTAGTATCTATGTGTGTGTGTGTGGGTGTATGTGTGCATGTATGTGTGTGTGTGTACCTCGGTACACAGCAGGTGATATTTGCCAATTTAACTCAAGTAGAAGAGGCAAGTAAGGCTGTGTTTGAGTTGGCTGTGTGTGTTTAAAGGAAATCATGTGTGCATTTGGTTTCACTTGAATTGACTTTTCAGATTCATATTTGCAACTCTTTTTTCCTTTTTAAAATCCAATATCAACTACATCAACCCGGTCCATATGCTACCAACTCAGAATAAAAACAATTTATTGAATTACAGGAGTTACCTTTTAAAAAGCATACTTATGATGATAGTCTCCTGCATTTGGTTATAAACAGGACTGAAATGTGGCCATGTTATAGCTTCCATTGTGCACCAGCAGCTTGTAGCTTCCAATATACAACAATTGTGCTGTAATCAGTCCTGGGCCATCAGACAGAATCTACAGATCAAGATGTTTTGTCCCCAATACTGATCTGTGTCTTTTAAGAGAAAGTTTCAGCTGATACTAAGTCTCAGCCCCAGACTTGGATTTTCCTAAAGTACACAGTGGCAAACTACACACAATGAGTATTTGATTCACAGCCAAGTATAGGTTTGAAACCTTAGTAGCTCACAGTGCAAAACTACTGAAAATGTACACTTTCATATCAATGAAGATGTCTGGATGACTTTCAGACATGCAAAATCCTTTGGCGAACACATTTCACCAAAGGTTTTTGTTGGACTCGTTTTCTGGTTTAAGATATTTTCACATGGCGGTAATGATGTCAGAGTCTTGCCACAACCCAAACCCTGATGTCAGTAGTCGATGGTGTAATATGGCCAATATTAGTGTCAACTACTGACTTCAGGAATTGGGTAGTACTTATAGAGACCCTGATATTGATCAATCAAAACTTAACTACTGTAGTGACTTATCTCATAAGGGCGCATTTCCAGTAGTGCATATATACAGCGTTGCACTGAAGTTGAACTCAAATTCACAGCATTAATTAACTTATCAATGTTAAAAATTTAACCATGACACTCTTATTTACAGTACTCCTTAACTGTCTGTGGCAGAGTGGTCTTTTACACTTTGCCCTACACAGCTGTAAAATGCTTTTTCTTACATTAAATGACAGTAATATTTGGAGTGTGTATGCATTTGTGTTGCATGGTATCAGAGCTCTGTGTCCAGATCAACCCTGTTGCCCCGTGTGTCCTCTAATCTTGTTTGTCAGAACTAAATGAGCTGCCCCTGTGAGGTGTGTTAGCCACTAATGAATTTATTGCTTGATAAGAAAGGAGCCCAAGCAGCTACAACTTACTGCAGTCATAAAACAATGGAAAAAAAAAACAAAAAAAACAATGTAATTAACTTTTACTAGCTGTGTGTACTAGGTGGTACTTCTTAATGTGGTATGTGTTTCAGCTCGTATTTTGTGTGTGATGTCTTCCTGCTGTGTGTGTGAGCAGAGCATTTATGCATGTTGAGTGTTTTCTTTTTTCTTTTGCATTCATGAAGAGGAGGGAATAGTATCGATAACGCCGCCGCTATCAATTAATCGTTAATCGTGTTCTACCAGATTAGTATGTCATCCAGTCGCCTCTGGACTGACCGGAGACAATAAATACATATAGTCAATAAAACAGCAATGCACCATGGGAAGACGGGGGCGATAGGTGTGGGTTGACACATGAGCTGAGGTGCCTACATCACAAGCTCAACCATAAACCTGATGTTGGTTATGGCTTTACACTCTCTTTACTTATCTGGATGAACTTAATGAAAAGGAGGGAAGAAAGGATCACGGTGGCAGCCGCAGGAGAAGACAAAAGAAGAGGAGAGACATCATAAGATTGATGTCCTCACTTTCTCCACCAATTCATTCCCCAGCAGGAAACTGTTTGTCGTCCAACAGGACACATACAAGACCTGCAACTCTTCTGAGCCATTTCCTCTGTTGTCAAAGACTCATACACACTGTAATGGGTAATAGATACAGGACTAACGCCTGGACTGTGGAATAGAGATAGATGGATAGGGAGGGAAGGAGGAGAAAGGGATAGGAAAGAAAGAGAGGAGTGAGTTATGAAGCAGTACCCAGGGGGTTAATTTCTCACCGGCAGTTTTCATACGCTATACACACACAGTAAAGCTGATGTCTGGCCACGGCCAGCCGGTAGCATGCTAGTTAAAAGTGAATAAGTTTATGGCCGGTGTAGGCCCTCATACATCAAGGAGCAGTTTGTTTAGCCAGCAGGGTGACAGGGTACAGTAACATGGGCAGGGCTGGAGAGTGGCTACAGCTGTGATAAATGGGGGATTACGGGAAGGATGGTGTCTCAGTTTGTGTGTGTGTGTGTGTGTATGTGAGACAGAGAGAGACATCAAAGCATGTTTTTAGCTCTCAGATTAATGGCAATTCCAGTATTAGATCTAAGTGATTTTTTTCTGTATCTGAAGAATGTTTTTTTGAAGCTGTAAATATTGCAAAGACCCTTCCCGACACAGCTCAGAGTACCTAGTGTGAAAGGATTTCTCTCTGCAGTATTGACAAAATCTTATGGGTTGCAGTATAAAGTTTTAAATTGCAGAATGTTTTTCTCCACTTTGACAGCGGGTCTTTTTTTTTCTTTCAAAACAAACTAATGGGTTGGTGAAAAAGTAAAAAATCAAGATTTTCTTTGAGGCTGTAAAACAAATGATCACATAATCTCAGAAGTATAATTATTATAAAGTAGAGGTGCAGATCTCTCCTTTACGATTTAATTTGGTGTGCATTTAGATACATGGTGCATATTAGAAACAATACACCATCAAACAGAATAATTCTGTCTAATATTCTTAACATCTGTTTAATGTTATCATTCCTATTGTAAGTTAAAAGGAGCTATCTCTTCATGTGGTGTTGTTTAGGTATCATTAGATCGTGTATTTCATGAAAATCTTCGGAATTGGTTATTTTTATTACTTCATAGCACAAGAAAAAGACAATTTAATAGTTTTCAATTGATTTTTGTAACTTTGCTACACAAGTCTGGCGCACAGTTGTAGGCGAAATACTAAAGAGGCTGTAATTACATTTGACCTCATTGAGTTGTGGTTGGAAAAAAGTCTATAATATTCTGTCTTTATCTCATTTGTTGCTCTTGCATATTTCAGCTGGATTAAAATTTAAAGGTTCATTATGACTTCTCACCAGGTGAGGGTTCAGCTCTGACGTGATTCCTCTGTTAATGCTCTTCAAACCTTTGTCCGATGTTCCTTTGTTCTACAATATTTCTCTGTGCATTGGCGCCTTTCCAAGTCTGGTTCTGATACAAGTTCATTTGGGTTAAAAGGGGGAGCTTGATATCCAGCAGGCCAGCTCATATGTTGTTTAAACATTGTGCAGCCAAAACTCTGTGGATCACTGGCGTAGCAATGGTGTGAACATACAGTGAAGTTTCCCTCTGATGTTGGCTCTATGTAGAACAGGGGTGGGCAATTCGAGTCCTTGAGGGCCACTGTCCTACAGGTTTGAGATGTTTCCCTTGTTTCAACACACCTGATTTGTAGTGCAGAACTTGACAACAAGTTGTTGGATCCATTTAACCCGAATCAGATGTGTTGGAGCAGGGAAACATCTAAAACCTGCAGGACGTGGCCCTTGAGGATTGGAGTTGTCCATCTCTGGTGTAGGATCTGCAGTTAAATGCTGGTCAAACATCTTTTGATGGTGGAATAAGGCCATCGAACAGTTTATGACATATTTTTTTCACTCCAGACGTCCGGGTACTGATGTAGTTACATCGATCCTATTCGTTTTGGTTCATCATTACACCCCTACTATCATATCCAAACTTTAATTAATGCTGAACATTCAACTTTAAATTTCTTTTCTTCTAATAAATTCATACATTACACAACCAAAAGTGTCTGTTTTCACATCTATGTCACCTCCAGCCCTTCACTGGCATTGCCCTATCCCCATTCACCACCATTCACCCCGTTCTTTTCCTTTTTTTCCCCCCTTAAAGTCCCTCTTCCCTGAATGCTTAACTCCTCCTCATCCTCAGTCCATCCTTGCACCAGTCTCGGCGTTGCACTGGTCCAGCTGCAGATCCAACCGTACCAGTGTGCTGAAAAACAATAAGCCAGTCACTTGCTGTAAGTGCATGCATGTATAAGATGACGTGAACAATAGCTTCATTATCACTTGACCGTGAAAAAGGACAAAAACTCTGTTCTCATTTGTTTCGTGGCTGCTCGTCCTCACCACAAACGGTTAAGTGAGACAGAAAGACAGACGGATGGAGAAGAAGACAGGGCAGATCCAGAGGCAGTAAACAGGTAGATCGGCAGCACACGAGCGAGCCCCGCCACCCAGCCAGCTTCCATTTTCCGCCCGATAACTCACTTTTCTCCCCCTTGGAGAGGGAAAACAATAAGATATAACAATTGGCAAATGGCTGAGGCAGGCGGAGCATTACAAATGAAATGTAATGTTGTTACAGTTTGGAAATAATGAATTATGAGGATAAGCGGGGATCTGTAAAATCGCTGTAGCGATTTACCGGGGTTTCATTTTTCAACTGTATTGAATTATGGGGAATTGGCCTCAGTCAACTGCAAAATACAAAATGGGGAAAAGGAGGATGATTCACCATTGCACTGTGTGTGTGTGTGTGTGTGTGTGTGTGTGTGTGTGTGTGTGTGTGTGTGTGTGTGTGTGTGTGTGTGTGTGTGGATGTGTTAGTTTCTGCATTTGTCTGCAAACATGTCCTGTCACTGTTTGTCTGTGTTTATGCGTGCACGTTAGTGTGTATGCATTTCCACATCTGAATACTAAATGTGTGTGTGTGTGTGTTCTTCCCCCTAGACCTGTTGAGGGCTCTGTCTTGCTCAGCCCACCGCACATGTGATAAATGTCCCTTATCGCCTCTGTCATTGTAATAGTCCCACAACAGGCACAGAGAGAGACAGAGAGGGGAAGGGAAGGATGAAGAGAGAGATGGGAGAGGAGAGAAGGAGGGTGTCAGGGCAAGGGGGTGTCGAGAGAGTCACAGGGACAAAAAAAAGTGAGGTGAGTGGGAGAAAAGAGGAGAGAGATAGAGGGATGGTGAGGTGGAATGAGGATAGCTGGAGTTATCAGCCGGTCTTGTAGGGGAAGAATACGCATCAACCTGCCAATCATCCGGCCTGAAAATTGCTCTGAGATTTGAGTCCCCAGACGGTGTGTGTACGCATGTATGTGTGTGTGTGTCCAGAGAGAGAGCATCCAAAGCCCCTGTCGTCTCTATGCTATTACTGCCCCCATCCTTCCACCCATCCCTTCATCCAACCATCACACTCTCTCCTCAGTCTCTGTTTGTGAGACTCAAACTTAAAAAACACTTCTCTCTCTCTCTTCGTCACTAAAAACCCACACTCAGGTGGCTTGAAGCACTATTGTCGTCAATGGCACCGGCTATTAGGGCAGGGAGAGAGCCACGGAGAGAGAGATGATGGGAAAAATGGAAAAGAAAGGTGGAGAAAGGAGAAAAGAGAAGGAAGGTTAATGTGTGAGCAGAAACCATTTCAGTCTCTTTAATTTTCTATTGATTTTAGCTGCAGACCTGTCGCCTTGACCAAGTGTGTAAGTGTGTGTGAGCGTGGCAGCCTCCAAGTTGTCTCCATACAGAATCTGAAGATACCTCAATGTTAACAAAATATATAAACCTTTTAATTCTCTAATGAAAATAACATGTTTCTGAAGCCAGTTATTTTTATTTGAAAGAAATCTAATATATACTTCTTACATTACAATACAACTTTTCACAAGCTAAAATAACCGCGCTTTGATAGCAGCTTATTATAACCACATGTTATGGATTTTTATAAGTATATCCAATCCTAAAAGAAAAAAAGTCTGTTTTAATGTTTCTTAAAAGTTTCTAAAATATTTGATGTAATCACATACATTTTCATGAATTGTGTGAATTAGTTCAGTTTAACTCAGCATTTTTGTAAGAAACTCTTTCCGTTGGGGAAAAAAATAATCCTGAATATATTGGTTAAAATACTGGTATTGTCTCTTAAAATTGGCTCAAAATGACACATTTACAAGGAGGGAAAGATTATAAAAATGTGATAGTAAGGTTAGCACATTATATGGTGTGGTATTTTATGGAACATTACATCCTCTGAGAAAAAAGAAAACATCAAAGGCCTCTGCAAGAGCGAAGCATAGTGGAACATCTCCCTCTATTGGACAAAGTGATATCACCATGCAGTGGGAGGAAGAGAGGAGGAAAGGAAAGAGATGGGAAAAGACAGGAAATGAGAAGGAAGGGATGGAGGTAGAGTTGATAAGCAGAGTCCTGTAGAGCAGAGAGATAAGAGATTGATAAAGATCACAATGATGTCCAATTGTGGCCGTACGATGTTTGTCACAAACACACACACACGTATAGGAAATAGCCTCAGGTGTGATCCTTGCTATATCCCACTCCAGCAGATAGACATTCAGTCTGCTCATACCAAATGTTAGCACTCAAGTATATCTATTTTTAGAAATATTACGCCTCCCTGACCTGCACCACTTTATACAAAATGAGAAAGACACAAACATACGGAAGAGAGAAGCATAATAACATCTCTGTAGATTATTCATGTGTTTTAGGCTGAGCGTTGAAAGTCAGTGCAGGCAACAATAAATTCAAGTTTCTTTTTTTCTTTTCTCTTTTATTGGTCATCAAAGTCTCATTTAGAACAAAAGTGCTATTCTAAGATTATTTTTTAGGAGTTGTTTTCTAAATGAAGCTCCGTGACATTATGAAATGCAATGAACCTTTTGTTTTTCTTAATACGGGAAAAGTCTTGTAGACTGGCTCAGTTTTGGAGCATTTGAGGACCACAAACCCAGAGTGACCCACACCGCTTCCTGGCATGAGGATATGGCTCAACACCAAACCACAACACAGTGTCCCGAAGTGTAGGCAAGGCGAGTTTTTATGACATGGTTTGCGGCCACTTCCCAAAGGAGCCTAGGGTTAAATTTTACTCCCAAGATGAGTAGCACCTAAAGAAAACACAAAATTTCCAACTTTTAACGTACACCATGCATCATTTCACTTTTGTACAATTTCCCAAAAATTTAAAAAGAAACGTTATTTTTTTTTTGTTCTCATCAGGCTCACCAGGTCAGTCATGCCAACAGAGATTCCCAGAATGCAGGAACTTTTTCTTTGTGTACGTTTGATTTCTATTCCAGTGACACTTCTGTTAGACGGGTAATATAGCAGACAGCTAGACAGACAGCTAGATAGATGGAAGGGCAGACTGCTCTCCTTGTATGAAGGATTATCCCCTATCCTCTGTTTGTGACAAGAGCTGATAAGGGCCTAAGAGGAGAGGCAGCAAGAGGCTGAGAGGGCCAGTGACACGCACACACACACATATATATAATCCACAGCGAGAGAGATATCAATCCATCATTTAGAGCCAGGGATTCTGCAAGAGGAAATAGGTTCTCCTCAATTGACGACAAGCCAGCACAGACACACTGCAAACATGCATACCTACAATAGCATCTGCTGTACAAAAGGCTCATAAGGTTTCACAGTTAAATGGGGCTGTTTGACTGTTCAATTTCATCTACTTATCTGATTTACATTTGGCTATTGTTGTCACCAGAGCTGTACATCTGTGTATTTATGGATGTTTTTGTGTCCGAATGGCATTATTGCTGGTAGAAACCGTAAATCTAAACGTCCTGATGCCAGTTCTTGAAGTCCATAAATCTTTTTTTTTTTTTGCTCAAATGTAATGAAAAACATGCACCCAACCATTTAACAAGCTGTTGCTCGTCTTTCATCGACCAGATTATAATGAAAGAATCACAGCTTTTTGTCAAGTTCCTGGGGTGACAGTTGTTTCATGCTGTCAAATGAGCTTCACTTTTTATTTTACAGACAAAAGAATATACTTTAAGGGTTTGGTTTGGAGAGATCCACTGCTCCATAATAAGTTTCTCAGTCAGTCCATGTATCTGTAATGTATAGGCAAGATGAACAGGTGAAGAAAAAAAAGTGGAAAAGTTGGCAAAGTGATCAGTTTGCCGGGGTTTGCGCTCCTCAGTGTGTTTGTGCATTCGTGAGCACGAATAGGTTAGCTACCATTCTTCTTTGGATGATTTTGTTAAAGAGGTGGGTGTATCTAACTATGAGGTAATATATTATTTTATTTTCCTTTTCTTTGGGAGAGAACCAGTTCACAGATAATAAACCCCAGAGCATGAAGCAGGCAACATAAAGTATAATTTTCCCATCTTTTGGTCTAAATGTCTCAAAATGCCATACTTTTGAATGTAAGAGAAATAGACTTATGAGTTGTGAGCTACAAAAATATTGGTGCATTTAACTGTATTTTGATGAGGAATACTTTTTTCTGAGACATCAAGTTCATATATTTTGGATTTGGAAACTTGAAATCAACTATTTTCACTTCTTCACCTCACATCTCTTCTTTCTGACCACTTACACACCAAAAAGAAACACAGCAATGAAAAACAGAAGGGGACACAGAGAAAGTAAAAGAGATGCAAAGAGTGAGATAACTGGATTGAAGTTGGAAAATGATGAAATGTTTCAAAGAGAAATGTAGAGGAAGGCGGGCATGTTTGGCCCTGCATTGCTGTGCTCCAGGTTAGGCGGCAGGGCCATTTGGCGAAGGCAGTGGTGCTAGACTTGATGGATGAGACAAACTGCAGGCTCTTTTCTCTTGTAACTTTAAAATCATTAAGCCTTTTACACGGCCATGCAGATTTTTATAGCCACCTCAGACAATCTGCCGGAGTTCATGTCTAGATCAGCAAAGATGGGAAAAGACGGAGAGATAATGTTTGAATTTTATCTGGTGTGGTTCATGTGCCACAGTAATTATAGTTGAATTTACATGTGCTTTTTGATTTATCAAATTAATTTCAATTTGATGTTTGTTGTTAGATGCATGTTTTGAAAAGTACTTAATATACTCAGTTTGCACACACTCAGAACTTAAAGGAGATATATTTTGCCCTTTTTCCCAAACTGACGTAATTTTCTGAGATCTTAATTAAATGTTTATGACATTTTTTGGTCAAAATACCACAGAGAAACATAACAAAGGCTTATATTTCCACCATGAATTTACAGCTCTTTTCATATCAACTGGTTTTAGAGTGTAGAGTGAACGGGTTCATTCCTCCCTCTCATTAACAAAATTCGTCCTACAATTGTGTGCTTCTATGCAAATGTTAATTTGGACGCATAGTTCTTTGAAACACCTGATAACTGCATTCCAGGGCAAACTTATCCTGAGCCAAGTTCATCTTCAGATAATGAAGCTGGAAGGACATAAAGATGAGGATGCTGGATATTTGTACTGGAAGTATGGCACAGAAATCCACTGCAACAAGATAAATTCAGACAAAAAGAGCCTCAAACAAAATGTTAGTTTTTTTATTTTGTTTTTCCAAGTTTTTGAATCAGTAGTGAGTTCAGTAGTTCAAACTTCCAAATAAATACTCAAGCCCAGAAAAAGTTGGTTTCTTTGTGTTTTGTTTTTTTCATGATATGTCCCTTTAACATTTGATATTGTGTCTGTGTAATCAGGTGCAAGTTGTTTAAAGCCAATTCAAACTTAATTAACAGTTGCATAGATATAGTGGGATAGCTTTGAAATTCAAAAAGCAGTAAAATCAGCCTTTAAGTTAGCGCCTGAGCAGTAAGGTAGTGATAGTTTGAGGCATCAATTGAAATTTACTGTACGTTTATCCATTCAAACCCACATTTATGTAAATTCACATTTATCCCCAATGATCCTGCTATCATGAGGCACGTAAGAATGGAGTTCAGGTTTGCAGCAGGTAATCCGGCACTAAGAGGACAGCATGACATTGATCTAAGATTTTAATCTGCAGCTCCTCTTTGCCAGGCACGTTTTGCAATAACTAATACAGCAAAGAAATAACCAGGAAATACATGGCGAGGTTGTATTAACAAATCCCTGAGCCAAGATGTTTGTACAACTTTTCAACAGCATGCTGTTTTGTCTTTGTTCTTTTATTTTTTCCTGTGATCGTAGGTGTCTTGTACAAAAGACCAGTAATGTTAATGATAAACCAGTGGCAACAACAGGGAGGGTGTTACTGCGTTGCGCTCTAAATATTATCAATAAAAGTGTGCAAGCGTTCACATGCTCACATCCATCCCACCATCACTCCCATCCTGCCTCCACCGGCTGCCTCCTCCACTGTTAGGATTCAATTAACACGGTGCAGGCAGCCACGGCACCCTCATTAAAGCTAATTAGTTAAAACATCAGCCAATGTAGCGTTAATTGGCTTTGGTAATTAATTCAGCTGCTAGACCATATGAAAGCAGCAGGGAGAGAGATAATGAGAGGCAGCGAGAGAGAGGAATCAAAGGGGATGGTAAATACAAGGAACAAAGCAAGGGGAGGAAATGAGAAAGAAATGATTAAATGGGGGGTAATATAAAGGAATTCCTTATATGTCTGAAAAGCTTTGACATCCCGGTCGATGTGTAAAAAAAACGTTGTTGTCAGAAACAGAGCTCATCGCCTGATATAAAATACATAATAAAGTAGCAGGACATTGTGGCACAGTTTCTTAGATTTTTGCATATGACAGTACACTTTAAATTTTGTCACATCAAATATCTTATTTTGAGAATATAATCAAAGACTTACAATTTCATTTAAAATGCATGATAAAAAGATTCTGACACACTGAGGACTGAGGCTGACTCAGGGTATCTATTTCAGACTTGCTGATGTCCCTGTTTGCCCACTGACACGGCATGTTCCTGTCGTGATTAGACTCCTTTGGGATGGAAATGAGTGCCGACAGGCCTCACGCCCACAGACCTCTCTGCGTTGGAAATCCCTCCTCCACTATTCAGCTGAAGAAGGAGAAATGGAATACAGTCAGTCAGCAGAGACAGGGCGCAGGTCAGAGGAGGCTAAAATGTCGTCTTTCCATGTGTCTTAAACAGAAATGCATGCAAAGCTCAGATGCATTAAAAATGCCACAGTGTGACAACACACATGCAAGGGTTATGCTCCATGGTCCAAAGGTATACCAAACAAGTATTAGTCAAGAAGGGCTGGACATTTCCGTTTGTGATTGGCAAAAGTTAGCTTAGCTGTGTTAGCTTAGCTCTTACAGGGACAGGTACTCTCATCTAATTATTTTCATGAAAGCTAACCTTTCCCCTCAAAAACCAACAATTAGCTTAATTTGTGCAGTTAAATGATGAAACTGTCTTCTTGCTTATCTGGTGTCAACAGTCACACTTCTCATATACTTTAAAAGGGGTGACATTTTGCATTGCCAACTGGAATCCTGAGTCTGTTTTCTCTGTTTGCTTTTCTGTGTTAGCCAAGGGGCAACCTCGCGTTCAAAAAAATGAAGCCTATGTTCCGCCAGGTGCTGGCTGCAAAACAGAGCAGATTCCCATTGACTCCCATGTTAAAAAGGCCAATTTCACAGCAGAAATAAACATGTTT
>JAOXYM010000008.1:7909915-7933932 GCA_028567055.1 Leptatherina wallacei | reverse complement strand
AACCTCCCAATGAGCTTCTTTTCAGCTCTTCACAAACCTCCCGGATGGTCTGTCCATTTCATTTTACAGTCATTGGTGTTAGCCTAGCTTGGAGCAAAACGTTGAGAATGAATATACAATAAAACACGCAATGTATTTTAAAGCATCAGGCTGGCCCATTGAATATCAAAGCATCACATCCATATGAATCTTAGCTAGCAGTGGTTCTGTGTACTCAGAAGGATAGACAAAACGGCGGTGAATAGCGGTGTTTACATTTTTTAAACATTTTCTTTCTCTACACCTGTCCAGTAAACTTGAACTCCATATCCTGCTAATTTCACACATAGCTCCCCCTAGCTTATTTTATTGCTTCCTGACAGCACATGGAGAAGAAAAAAAACACCAGCTAGTTTTCGATTGTTTCTTTAAACATTTTACAGGCTTTTGGACCTTGACTTTTTAAGAATGCAGAAAACATTTTATGCTAACAGATTAAACTGTTGGGGTTCTAATTAATTTATCTCCTTTTCATTTCCTGCCTAGTGGTACCAAGGCAAGAGACAGGTTTAAATTCATCATCATAGTACTTGTTATGGGGTCGAAACAGAAATTTGGCCTGTAGGTGCTGGCTGTGGCTTCACTCTGTGGGTCAGTGCTTGGTTAATGCTCCATTAATTTACTTATTTCTTCTTTACCACTGTCAGACACACACAAACACAGATGCACGCATCCACTGACAAGGTGATTGATTGGATAAATAGCTGTCAGTAGTTGGAGATAACCTCTCCAGCATCACACTGCTTTCTTTGAGACAGACACATGTGTGTGCAGCAGGGTCCCAGGAGTAAAAGCCACATTACACATGCAGTGACACACACACACATACACACAGGGATCATCAGATGACCATTTATCAGAGTATGTTCAAAACTCGGCAGCGGATGATTTATGATGTGTTGATGTCCTAGGCTTCCCCCTTTTTTTTCTTATCTAAATACACCAAAATTTGTCAAGATGTTATTTTTCCTTAATATTTAATTCAATGTACTTCCTAAAAATGCTGTTTACTGGTCCCAAACATTTTCCCTGTGACAGAATGAGTATTTTGCATATGCTAACTGTAATAAATGTCCTGTCCGAGTAAGATAAATGCATCTTCTATCTTGCATTTTATTCACTCTCCTCCTCATTCAGACACAGAAATATTTTGAGTCTCCTGACTGAAACGGACAGCAAACCCAGCCTCGCTAATGCACACACACACACACCCAGACAAACACACCTTTCCCCTTCTATCCCTCAATCCGGCCATCTCTTCATCCCTCCTCTCCGCTGAGCTGACATTTCATTTGCTTTTCTAAAAGTGACAACCCCAGGGAGCAAGGGAGGGATAGCGAAAGAGCCTGGTGATGAGTTTTGAGCAGGGCGTGGAGGAGTGCTATTTAAAAGCACCATGCATCACTGTCAGAGAGTGAGTCTGCATGCACACACATACACTCACACACACATATGGTCTGACAGACACAGGAAACGCACACATGCACAGACTAACGCAAAGCAGCCCGGGTGGCAAACTGAAGTTGACCCCCGTTCCATTTCATCAAATGCCCTCTGAATGAGCCACACAGCCTCATCTATTTTATACCACACACTCCCTTACACACACACATAGCCAGAGATCAGTGTCTAGCCTGCTTAGATCACAGCTCACTTTAAAAAAAAAAAAACATATTACCTCACTTGGAGGCACGCACACACCTTGCCAGTCCCATTTGTGTTAATACGGCCCCTGGTTTTGGGCTTTAGGGCTCATATTTGCCATTATGGAGATGATGGCTTTACGGGGCCTCTCTCACCTCGCCTTACGTTTGTCGGTAAGAAGACAGGAGCGAGTCAAAATGAAGGCTGACACCTCGGCGGGATTTATTTGATTGTGGATGCGCGGCAGTGTCATTCTGGAGAATGTGGCACGAGGAGGAGGAAGAGGCCTGGACCCTCAGGCTAAGTGAAAAGTAGAAGAGAAGAAGACGGTGGAGTGAGGGTAAAGATAGAAATAAAGAAAAGGAACAGGAAGAGATTGGAAGGGGAGCAGAAGTGGCCCTCTTTCCCTTTTCGTGAATCAAATCAAATTCCCCTTATCGCACATTATTTGAAGAGGTTATCGGGCGCGGTAATGCGGTTACGCGTGGGGCTGCGGCTGAGAGATTTCCTTGTTTACCAATGTTGGCGGGTGTTATAGCTAACCGGCTGGGCAAGCAGAGAGGGGAGGGGGGGCTAAAGAGGAGGGGAGAAGGAGAAAAGAGAGGTAGCAGGCATAAACACTTGATGCATGTCAGAAAACTCATTTAGGGGAACAACAAGGTAGGGGAATGGAAGTCTGTGTGTGTATGTGTGTGCGCACATAAAGAGTAGACAGTTGTTCAAGGACAGACAAACAGTCTCTGCATGTAGACAGTTTGTAATTCCATTTGGGAAATGTGCCGGTATGTTTTGCTAGTATGCCTGCTGCAGAACGCATGCAAACCCAAGTGTCACCCGCAATCATTCTTTGTGTGTGTGTTTGCAAGCCCATAAATCCGGCCCTTCTCTTATCTGACTCTTATTGTCGTGCTTAGATCCAGTTTACATGCTCAGCACTCATTAGCTGATTGTGTGTATAATTTACAAGTCTACTCAATTCCTTACAGAAGATATAAAAGAAAAGATATAAAAGAAAATGATAAAGTTCATAGAAAGTCAAGTGTTTCTGTTCCTTCTTTATGCCGTAAATGTTCCTCCTTGCCTCCTTTGAAGGAGCAACACATTTAAAACCAGGAGCTGAAATGTTAAATCAATGCATTTCTGATTTAAATGGATTGCAGGTTTGAGTAAAGCTTCACCATTCACCTGCAGTACTTTGCAAAAGTCCAGTCACCCATTCTTTCCCTTTATCCTGGCAGGAAAATGGGAAATAGGTCCATTGACTTATTTCAATGTGCAAATATGAGGCAAAAACAGAGATTGTACAATTCTAACGAGCTTAAAATCAATATTTGGTCTGGCCACTTTTAGTCTTCAATGCAGCCTAAACCCTCTTAGACACACATCTTCAGGAATATTTCTCCAGGCTTCCAGGATTCATTACTCCGTAAGACCCCTTGCCGAAGATTTTCACTCTAGTTCTTGTGGCATACCTCAACCATTTGTCCCTCCTTCCTTTCTTTATGGTGGTTTGACAGCCACCCTTTGATGGAGACCACTTCTGATGGGGCTTCAGTGAACAGTAGTTGGGTCACCTGAAGGTCTAGATGCATCTCTTAGTTCTTTTTTTGTTTTCTTATGGACATCACTTTCAAATACTGTCCATCTGCTAAAGATACTTTTTAAGGCTTGACTGTTCTTTTGTCATCCACTTATCCAGTTTTCAGCTTACAATTTTAAAGTAACATTTTCTGTCTGTCAAATTATATCTTTGGAATTTTTCATAAATAAAACTAAAGAAATGGAAACAAATGATATCTTTGCAATAAGCTGCTAGTAATAAAATATACATAAAAAGAGAGTTTAAAATTGGTTCTTTGGTTATCTGTTATGTGAAGACACAACACTGGGCCTTTGAGTTAGGAATCTTTTTATTCTTGAACAATGTATAAACCGCATTCCCTGAAAATAGTCAGGTACAAATAATAGACTAAAACTAGTATAAAAAAAACATCCAATATCAAAAGAAAAACTTTGTTTAGGAAGCCTGAAGAATAGTTAATTTAGATTACTTGAAAATATTGCTCGAAAGTTTCACTCCTTGACTGCAAAATAGCAAGAAATGACGGTTGGCTCAAGACTTTTAGTGCAGTATGTCCACCTCCTTACAGGCTGCAATGCTGGGCAAGATAAAAGTGAAGAGATGACACCCAGCACAGGTCATTAATAGGATTTAGGCCTGGAGTGTTGTGAGCACATGCTTTGACTCTTAGCCCATTGAGCCATGAGGACACCCCAAATGGTGTTTTATCTCTGGCCCCATTGAGAGCGAATATTGAGCTGACAATCCCTGTCCTCTGTGGAGGTGGCCTTTTACCTCAGCCCATTGTAGTATGTGACTGGAAGTCTGCGCTATCTAGAATCTATTGATTCCCACTTCATCTGGGTTGAAGCGGCGGGGGGAGAGGAGAGAGAGAGAGTGAGAGACAGAGGGTCGAAAAAGTTTAAAATGAAGGAAGATGAGAGATGCTCCTTAAAGTGTTAAAAGGGAATAAAGTTGTTTCATGATGACATTTGACAAATTTGTATCGACAGTCGTTGATGGCTGAAATAGATTTTCTAGAGTACCCTATTATTGTTGTTCATATTGGTGTATAAAAGAAGGACAGGAGGAAGGAAGACCAGAAAGTGCTATTGTATAAAGGAAGCAGCGATGAAAGAAGAGTGGCAATAATTAAGAAAATAAGGATGTAGCAGTAGGAAAGCAGGAAGGAGAGGAAGAATATAAGGATGTTTGAAAGCAAGGGCATGAAGTCAAACAATACAAATGCAATGAAGGGTCGGGGAAGTGAAAAGACCTTCCATTCTTCCGTGTGATCCAACTTTCTCCACCTCACCATCTGTTGCTTGTGATGAACCAACAAGTTATGGTTGCTTGTGTGACTCTTCTCATTAGTTTATAATCGTCTCATTACTTAGCCAAGGGCATTCTTAATTTTAATGTAGTGAACATGTACTAAAAAAATAGTGATCTTGTTATCATCAGGAACTTGTAGTTCTATGGGTTCAGTTCACCTTCAGATGAAGGCACTCTACTCCACTGCAGCCATCTTCTTTGCAAGGTGTACCTTATTTGAAATCAGGCGTCACAAGAACATGCTAATTTAGACCCATATTACACTCAGTAACCCCAGAGGCATGTCATTAGCGCATGAGAACACACACTAGCACACACATCAAACCTGTGTAGATTGACTCAGTCTCAAGTGGCCATTCAAAGATCCACAGTTTTGGGACTTCCTCACTGGGTCAGTTTCTCACTCAGGACGTTGATGCTTGAGTGTTACGTTAATACCACAGCAGCCAGTAAATAAATCAGATAGAGGATAGGAAAAGTCAGAGGATGTGCTTCCTGTCAGCTGAGTGACTTATAGTTTTTTGACATGAACAAAACCAGTGAGCGTCTTTAAGTGGATCAAGTGACAGAGATGAAAAGGAGGGAACGTGGTAAAAGGTGGTGACAGGGGAAATTCAGAAAGAGAGAGAGAGAGAAAGAGATCTTGAAGGAAAATCAAAAGAGGGGAAATGGAGATGGAGGGAGTAAGCCATGATAGATTGAGGGATTGAGAGAGGAAGAGAGAAAGGAAAGAAAGTCAGAGATAGAGAAATGAGACGATCCATCTTGGCACATTAGGGGGGATCAGACCTATATTCCATCATGGCTGTCAGGGAGATCCACACCTCTCTCCTTTCCTTTCTCCATGCCTCTGTCTATCTATCCATCCATCCATCCATCCATCCATCCCTTGTTGGCTCCGCCAGCTAGCATTTCACTGAGGAATCTCACCACTAAAAAGTCCTGTCAGGCCTATTTCCTTGTTATTGTCCAGCCGTCTTTTCACCTCCATCCTCCATCTTCCCCCACCTCCTCTGACTCTGGTGTCTTCCCTATGCTTCTTGAGATTAAACGCTCCCTTGTTGTGCCGCTGGGTGAGTGTGTGTTTGAGCTGTGAGGTCCAAAGCAGGACATGTGGGTTCACACATATGTGTGCATCTCACCCCAACATTAATCATTTTAAGGGGCTGACAAGCCTGGTGTGCGACATTGCATCACATCAACGCTTCACCCCCTCTCTTCTTTTTCTTCTCATATTCGACTGGATTTATCTGTCCATTCACCTCTCCCTATCACTCTCTTCTCCTCTGGGAACATTTGAAAAAGAAAAGGAAAAAATGGAGGAAAAAGAAAAGAGCTGCATGGAGCGGGAATTCTAAAGGATGAGAGACAGTTACAACAAATATAAAAAATTCATGGATTTCAGGAAGGGGGAAATAGTTACAGATAAAATAGCAAGAAAGTCAAATAAAAAGATAAACTGTTGAAGTTTTTACAGATCTTTTGATCTAGTTACATTCTTCTGATGCATAAACATAGCAAAATATTAAGTTTGGATCATTTTCTGGTTGGTTTAAACTGTCACATATATCATTTGCTTAAATGTCAGAAAACACAGATGGTCCATTTATAAATCGCCAACTGGTAAGCAACCTGTTGCCATGGAGAATGAAAACATACAATGTATGGCAGCCTTGATTGGATAAACCCAGATCTACCCTTACCTGGTAGGCTACGTACTAATCTGAGATCTTAGGAATAATGCAACACAAAAACCACAGATGAGAATGGAGGACGTCCAGCAATTTGCCTTCTTTATTTTTACGATGTGGCTTTAGACTTTAAAAATTCATAGTAAATTTAACCATAGCGTTGTTTTTCTTAATGCAGAGTTGCATGGAATTGGCAATTCTTTTACAATCAATGTATCGCAGTGTATCAAGCTCCACCTTTTAGCTTGACACACGGATCAGTAAGATTGGGACCCCAACGGACAGGTCGGATTGGGTTGGACGAGTTGTCACAGCTGGTAGCGTCTCTGACAAATCTGCATACTGTCCTTTAGCATCACTGCACTCATGCACTGGTGTTGAAGTAAACAAAGTCTTCTCAACGAAGAACAAAATATGGTGCAGGAGGTATAAGCAGGGTGGAGTTGGAATATATCTCTGGACACCAAATTCAGAAACCAGGACTTGGTTCCCTTCACCTTAGGCAGAGATGCCCAATTTTGGCCCTTGAGGGCTGCCGTCCTGCAGGGTTTAGATGATTCCCTGCAGTAAAACACCCAATTCAAATAAAATGAAGATCCTCAACAGCTTGTTGTCAAGTTCTGCCCAAGCCTGTTGATCACCAATTGATCTGAGTCAGGAGTGTTTAAAATGGAAAGGTGGCCTTCAAGGACCAGAACTGGACATCATGGAGCAGTGGTTCTTGTCTCTTGTGAGTCCTGTTTGAATGAATTATTGTTTCTGGTTTTCGTATCACTAACATTTGGTTACGTTTATGGCGCCACTGAAAAAGATCTGCTAAAACGCGACACTAAGGAGTTCTGATAAAACAGCAGGATTGCCAGAAGTGAGACCAGGCTCTAATTTTATGATTATTTAGCTTTAAAAAAAAAAAATATATATTTCATACTGTCCTCAAGGTGCTTTTATTTTTGGTGACAGTAAATTTCTGTTTTAAAATACGATTTACATCTTTTGGTGTAATATTTTTGGTTTGGGTTTCATGTGAAACTGAGCTCAAATCAATTCACACAACTTAAAAACACTTTTTTCTTTACTTCTAATCATTGCTGCTTTTCTGTTGTCATACCCATTTTTTTCCATCAGTCTACCAACAGAAAAAGTCTCATTCATGCTGAAAATGTAAAAGTTAAAAAGAAAACAGACTCATAATGAAATTCATACAGTAATCTCAGACTATGCAAACTAAAAAGAAAAAGTTTATGAAATTACAAAAGCCTGAAATAAGCACACTTTGGCATATGATTGTGTCAGCAGCCTCTAAGAACGCGTTTGTCTGTGGAATTGAAGACGCTACACTGACTGCAGATGGAGATCAGATCTTTCTTTCTTTGCGATGCTGGATTGCAACCGCTTCAGCATGACTCAAATTATCTTGTCAAAGCAACAAAGGGGAGCCAGGATTGCACTGGCGGTGTTTTGTGTGTATGTGTGTGTGTGTGTGTGTGTGGGGGGGGGGGGGGGGGGGGGGGGGGTTGTAGAGTTAAAGAAATGGAGAAAAGAACTCAAAGGGAAATATCTTAAAGAAACATGGTGGGGTAAAAAAAAAAAAAGAGGAAGGAAAGAGAAAAGAGGTAATTATTAATTTTTTAAAGACACTTAACATAGCCAGAGCTTTGGGCTTTGTTGAGGAGCAGTGAAGGACTACAGGAGCCTCAAACACACACACACACTCTAAGAAGAAAAGGGAAGAGGAGCACTGTGTGTGTGTGTGTGCGTGCGTGTGTGCGTGCGTGCGTGCGTGCGTGCGTGCGTGCGTGTGTGTGTGTGTGTGTGTCCCTTTAAGTTGTCTCCTGAATCCTATTGCAGACCAATCTGCTGGCAAAGACGCACATTTCTCAGGGTTACGTGTACCTCTATGTGGTTACATGTATGTGTAAAGGAGTAAAAAAACAGACAGTGAAGGAGTCCCTCTACCTGTCTCTCTTGTTGCCGTGGTGACAAGCAGTCTAAACGGGATGTCCTGACTGAGGCGGGGCCTTTTGTTTGTGGGCTATAAAAAGCCTGTTTGATTGGCTGAATACAGGAAATCAGGAAGTGTCCTCCAACATTAAGCACTGACACAATTTCAATAGCTGTTATTTTTAGCCCGCCCAGACACCGTTGCACACATACATAGACAAACACAAAGGCTCAAAGGCTACGTGGTGCAAAACGCACACTTAGAAGCGTGCACACGCTCCGCACATACCCATAAACGCACAATGACACATATGCTAACACACAAACAGGTGGGCCCCACCCTGTTGCCCTGCTGATCAAGGACAATGAAGTGAGTTAGTGTTGGCAGACTCCATACAGCATTATCTCATCCATGGCAGACACTTCTTTAGCTCTCCCCCCCCCCCCCTCACACCTCCCCCTACTTTGACCTGAGAGCAACATTACACAATAAAGACTGTACAGCACTCTGATCCATTTTTGGTTTGTGTGTGATACAGAAATCTGATGCATTTGCACTCAGTGTACGGGATTTTGGAGAGTAAGATTAACAATTTAAATCTAGCAGACTATGATGAAGTTGCTGGCTTCTTTTATCCATTTGCTTCGTTTTAACTTTGATTTTTTTTTCTCTCTGTCTCTGTTCCTCTTTGTTTACTGTGTCCAGGTAAAAAGAAGATGTCCCTGTATGACAGCCAGGCCCCAGTCTGTCCCATTTGCCAAGTGCTGCTCAGGCCCGGAGAGCTACAGGAACACATGGAGACAGAAATAGAGAGGCTAACTGCCATATGCCTCAGGTAGGCCTCACATGCATAAAGTCATTTAGAGGATGTCTCATTTAAAACTGAATCCACTGATTCCAGAGGTCTGTATTTAATACAAATGTGCATTATGGGACAAAGAAGCATTGCTAAAAGCTTTTTGATTTGCAACACTTCTAAGATAAACAAAAAAAAGGACAAGACCGTGCTTCCTCGATAAAGCGGGGTAGGACGTGGGCTGCACTTCTTCTCAGCTTTTCTGTCAGAATCTCTGACCCATATTTCTTCTGTGCAGAGATTTGGTTGCCGTAAATCTGCATAAAAGGCAGAAGCATGCCATCAATGTATAGCTAAGTGTTTCCTACAGGGATTAGGATTCAAACCTGTGACCTCAAGTTCACCACTGCCCCCTTCTTCTCCGCGTGGCAGTTGCACGAGCCATTTTATGACGGATAAATCAACTCCAAGCCCTTTTAACGATGGGACACAACCATTAGGATCCATATTTCACCTTGACCGCACGCCTGGCTGTTTGTGCGCGTGTGTGTGTGTTTATGTACCTGCATGTATAGTCTCTTATTGGATGTGTTTGTGTGTGACCTGGTGTCCACCTTAGTGGCCCAGCTTTATGATAGCCCCCATTAACCCGGAGAAACAGGGCGCCAGATAGCGTCACCCCATGTGGAAATCGCACTTCATTTTCCCCGCGTTTACACAGCTTGTGCTCCTGCTATCCCTCTGCGTCTATACACTGCACCTTTTGTCTTTATTCTTCCTCTCCCCCATCACCCTCATCATCTGATTCTTGCTTTCATCTCTGCATCCTCCTCTTATGTCTCCAATACTCCCTCTTCTATTTCATCTCTTCTTTTCCTTCTTCCTTGCTTTTGTGTGTCCTTTACTTATTTTTTTCCTCTTTCCAGCAATACATATTTAATCTCAAAAACTACTGCCCTCTCCAGATCTTCCACATCTTACGGCCATCATTGCAAGGTTTGCTCAGTTTAGTTTGATCTAAAAAACAAGACATTTGGGGAAGAATTGTCAACGAAATAGATCAAAACATGATTGAAAAGGATTGATGGGAAAACCTTTCATCAGCTTGTGATATGACAAAGTGTGTGTTTGAGTTTCAATTATTAATAAAGGTTAGAAATCTGTCCTTCCCTCTGGATTCTAACCCGAAGAAGCTCAGACCCCCACATTCACCTCTCCTCTTTCACTCTCACACACAGTTATTTAAGGAAATCGCGTCATACCCGGGTGAGATGGGATGGTGGCTAGCGTCACGCCTGGCTGATTTACCTACTCGCCATTAACCCGTAGATGCACTGTGGGGAATAAAAAAACAAAAAGAGGACGATAGGGAGAGGATAGATGCAGGGGATTACATTTCAAGATATTTTGCAAGGAGTGTTCTTTATCATGCAGGAAACACACAATTCCTTTTGAGTTTTAGTCAGGGAATGCAAACAAGACACAAAGCAAAGGCTTTGAGTGTTTTGTGCATTTTGTATTACAAAACTAACTGCATGCTAAATCATGCACACACAGCCTCTGTCTTTCCCTCTCACTGGCTCTCTGCATGGTAGCTGCCATCATTGAAAGTGACAGTGGGAATTTGGTCCAATTTGTAGTAAATCTGCCTTTAATGACACCCAGCGCTTGCCGAATGAAAGAGCTGTAGGTATGGAAATAAAGGTGTGTGTGCGCATGCCACATCTTCTTGGTCTAAATATCTGTTCTGTACGTGTTTCTATTTGTTTTCAAATTCCTTCCCCTCCTGTTCCTCTTCTCACCGCATGTAAACGTATGTGTGTTTGATTACAACTGCCAGCCTGTCCTCTCTTGTGACTCTGTTCTCTGTCACTTGTTCACGGGCCTCGGCTCCTGTACGAACATGGAAATCACGCACATGCATGGAGTTTGGCAAATGGAAATCTATCATGCCCTGTTCATGTCAGGTTGCTTGGGGGGGGGGGGGCAAAGTAATCTGCATACCCCACACCACCCTCCTCTCCATGCCTCTGCTCCTCTTCTCCCTCCTCCACCGTAATCAATTTGCCTTTGCATGACCAAGCCCCCACCTTTCAACCACATGACACAAAAAGGCAAAAAGCAATCAGTATCTTGAGTTCAGCACCATCCTTCCATTCTTCCCCTCCTCCCATTCTGCCCAACTCCCACCAAGAAAAGACTTATTCATCTTTATGTTGCTCCTGCTGTCACCCCTCTGGTAGGGAGTGGAGGTAACAGGCTGTCAGTCAAACCCAATCTGTCTCTACTTGAGGTTGGATGGACAGTTTTAGTGAGTGGATTTGCTCACAGATTACTGATCAAACTAGTACAGCAGGCTTATGAGGCTGATTCATGGGATTTTCCTTAAATTATTATTATTTTGCAAAAATTCAAATCATTACAACATCAGCCAATTAGCAGAGATGGAAGACAAATCACCCGTTTTGATCAGATTTATACAATCTAACAGTCTCACTCCAGAGTATTAAGTAGCTACGTTGGTCCGAAGGGTAAAGTGGAACAGTTTTGCAGTTAAGATCAAAACATGTAAAATTACCGCACATTCTGATTTAAACCTTTGAACCCTGAGCCTAAATATACCTTTAAACTAATTACTTGCCCACATTTTGCATCACATAAAACCACACATTTCTGTTTCCCTAACCATATTGTAGTTACCTCTGCCAATAAGCAGAGGTTGTATTTTGTCTGTCTGTCTGTCTGTCTGCTAGGGGAGAAGGACTCGAATGCAAAAGGAGGAGAAGTTTGTGATCCATCTCACCCAGTTTTGTTCAACAACATTTCATTTTTCATCTTTGCTGTCAGTTGTGGTTGGTTAGGATTTGGCATAGGAAAAAAAAACATGGTTATATTTAGATATTGATAAAACTTTAGGAATAAAAAACACAGTAAGGGTTGAATGCTTTTAAACCCTTTTATATACAGACAGCAGGCAATATAAAACATTGTCATCTCACAGTTTCTGCCTTTACTGTGACCTACTACATGTTTTCTCATGAGATAGAGGTGTATAATCATAGTCACTTTAAGAGTCCTCTTTATACTGAAGCACTACGGCACATAACACTCAACAAGAGTTCTCAGGACTTGTATCCAACCATTTGCTACCCAGAGATCAAACTATAATTCTGTTTTCTACATTCATACAGTTTGCTTCAATTTGTTGGGATAACTGCAGAATTATTACTTACACCTAGCTGCAGATTCTTCTGAGTATCCTCTTTTTCTTTTTTTAAATTGTCCCTGATTAGTCCCAAAATGTCATGAAAGTGCAGTGCTACATTACTAAATCAGTGTCTCTTCAGTCTGGACTGAAGCTAAAGGGCAGCTTTGCAAGCACCTGTAATTACAGTTTTTCAAAAGTGATTCACAAAAACTGAAGTTGTAACAAGATTAAATGGCACGATCAGGGTTCTAGAAAAACCCATGTCTGATGTGGTCATGACAAATGATTGTTTTACATATTTGTATTTGAGATTATGATTGAGCCAGCCGTGCGATGGACTGGCGTAGCTGGACTGATCGCCAGCCTAGCCCCAACCCCCCGACCCTGCATTGGAATAAATAGATATAGACAATCGATGGAGGGATACATGATGACCGTTCATGCCTATACTTTGTGACCACTTCCTGTTCATGAATCTGTAACTTTGAACCCCATCTTCAGACAGTCTAGTTCTGACTGAATAAACAACTCCTCTGTCCAACACAGTGGGACTGTAGGAACTACTTTGTTTGAAGCACCACTATGCCCTCACCTCTCCCTCGTCCTCACACATGTCTCATAACCCCAACCCATTTTAAACTCTATCTTTCATACTTCCTTCTAACTCCAGCTTGTCTGGTGTATTTCTTTTTCTTTTTTTATTCTTTGCTGTGCTGTTCATTTCCACACGCATCTCCTTTCTTTGACATGACAGCCAGCTGGAATTTCCAGGCCCGTAACCCCCCGCCATCGAAAATTCATAGAACCGAGCGAGCAGACGTGTGAAGCCGCGAGAAGAGACGGCAGCACACCAGCTCTCCCATCGCTCCCTCTCTTTCTTTCTCTGGTTTTTCTGTCTTCTTTCATCTTACCGCTTTGTGTTGCCCGCTCGTCCTCCCTCGCCACATCTTTCTCTCACCTCGCATTTCCCCTTTTTTTACTCTCCTTTCATCTCTCCATCAGCCCCCTCTGTCACTGTGGCAATTTTCTCCCATCGTGTCAGGCATGCAACTCCTGTCCTCTCTCCCTCCTTCTCTTGTCACTGTTTGACAGTGTCAACAAGCAGGTGGAGGTGGCTGTTATTGTTGATGCCGCTGCAGAGGTTCCAGGTAATGAATAAAAGAGAGATAGAGGGAGAGGGAGAGAGAGAGAGATGACAGAGGCAGAGATAGAAAAAAAGGAGTAAAAGGCATCTGTGAAGAGGGGGGATGTTGGCAGATTCCCCTGCATTACACGGCAGCTTGACTGTGTCACCCATGTTTGTTCTCTTTGTTGGTGGAGGTGAGGCCAAAACACACACACATGCACACACACACACGGTTACAAGACAATATACAGACGAATATGTGCATCCACAGGTGCAAACATCCCAGAAATTGCTTTCATAAACATCTTTTCCACATACAATAACGTGACACTTAGCCACAGATGGTAAACTAGTGTTAAACTTTGTTGGTACAAAATCAGTCCGGTCCAGTTTCACCAAAAACATTGTAAAACAAACATTTATCCGCTTTCCAAGACATTGTAGGAATAACTTTACAATCTGTGGTTGTCAAGTGGGAAGTAGTAAAGTTTCTGTGGGCTGATGTTCTATGTTGAGCTGCGTTCACATGACAAGGTGGGAATCACAAAGATGAATATCAAAATGTATATTATCCAGAACCAGTTATAGGTTTGCTCATTATGTATTTTGTATGCAGACTAGTTAAAAGTTGACAAAAATGTTGATGTTCTGACCTGTTTTTTTCAGAGCAGGTGGACATAATTTGCACAGAAATGTGAGATTTCATTTCCGTTACATAATATTCCCATAAATAATCATAATCAGACAAGGCTGCGTTTGCACCCTCTCTGCAGCTGCGCTTCTTTGGAGCATTAATGGTTTGTAATGCTAGAGTGCACAATGCATCTTGGGTGATGTAGTGTGAAGTAGGCGTAGCGCCTGATAAAATGTAAGCTGTGACTGTTGCAGGACCTCATGTAATCTGAATTAGTTCACGTTCAAGTTCTTTATTTGCAAATGTGTTTCATTCAGTTTAACAATCGCAGAAAAACGAACATTTTCAATGAACACGTTCCTTTGAACTCCTTTGTTCACAACACTGTTCATTAGCTAAACCCCCTTATTCCAATGCAGACTCCTAAGGGGTCCATCGAAGGGCCAACATGAAGAAACAAACAACTATTCGCACTCACGCTCCCTCCTAGGGAGAATTTAGAAACACGATTTAACCCAGTGTTCGGATTTTTGAACTGTGGGAGAAAGCTGGAGAACCTGTAAAAATCCCATTCACAAGGAGAACATACAAACTCCACATAAAAAGGCCTTGCTGTGAGGTGACAGTGCTAAAAAGAAAAAAAAAATCATACCACCTCGTAGCCCCCATTTAAAACCCTTTTTTCCAAAAACAAATCATTTGTTGTCATGAAAAGGTCTTTTGATTTTTTTCTATTGTCAGCTGCGTTGTAGCTGGCCATTTGTTACAGCATTCTGTCTCTCCAGCTTAGCATCAAACCACATTTGCTAAGTTATGTTTCCTTAAACCAATATTGTATTTAATGTGATTTATTGTGCATATCAGTAAAGCTGGTAGACACATATGCAAAAAGAAAAAAATGAAATAAAAGTTGTAATTGAAAGATAAGCTGGTGCTAAGTTGTGAATTTCAGACCCCTAAAATACCTGAGCCTCCATTTCCCAGGATGCAAATGGTAGATTGTCATTTAAGTCACCCTGCACAGGGAACAGAATTGCTACTTGGTTATAATAAACCAATATTTATCTGTAAAGGTAGAAAAAAGCCCCTTTAAATGCATCAATAATTACAAAAGGTAAAAAAACAAAGACTCTTTTTATCTCTGCTCAGCTACACACAACATTTAAGGGGTTTTGCTTTTCCCTGGCCTGGCTCTTGATCCCTTCTTTTGCACCAATAGGTAAATTCTTCTTTCAACTCACTTAGTTGAATAAATAAAAATCAGACTTCTTATTCTTATCATCCAACCATCCATCCATTGAAAAAGGAAAACCCTTGTCTACCAAGGCATGCTGTCAGATTAGAAGCTGTACTCAATTCAGTTTTCGGCATCCTTTTGTCCGTGATCTGCCATGGCACGTCTGTTAGTCTCTGTGTGTGCGCCTACTCGTGTGTCCAAAGGTCCAGGGTGCTTACAGGGTCTCAAAGCAAACATGACAACCCTGCCTCGCTATGTCAACGTCAAGCCCTGTTGCAACGCCTCGTGAAGCTTGGAGAAATTTATCTCTGGGTTTGGGAGAAAGAAAGAGAGCGGGAGCAGCAGAGAAGAAAGAGATGGAAATGAAATTAAATGAAAGAAGAAAAGATCAATTGAGAATGACTGGAGTGGGTAAAGGTGTCAGAAAAAGCCATCAGAATGTAGTAACATGAATAAATGTCATGTGTCTGAGTTTCTGGCAGAAGAAAGGAAAAAGCCTGTCAGTTTAATACAGTGTGACTTCCCATCTTTCATCTTCAAGCTGCGATGTCACACTTGTTTCCAGCTACAGGCAACCAACCCTTATTTCTCCCCTAATCCTCCCGATTATGTTTACAAGCCAACTGATAGTACTTAACATGCAAACGCCCATTATCAGAAAAGTTAGGACGTTTTCATGTTTTTTTTAAACGCAATAAAAATGCTGAATAAATCTGTCATTTGTACATTTCTTTGAACACTAATTTAACAAATACAAGAGCCAGGAAATTTATCTTCAGCAGGTTGACTGAATATAAATAAACTCAAAAATTGATGGTAAGCAGCATATACAAAATGTTGAGAGAGAAGCATGGTTACCATTTAGTTTCATGAAATTTCTTTGTAATTAGACTTTTTTTTTTTACTCATTTGGAAACCAAAGAAACTAATTGGAATTTAGCAGAGGAATCTGCCACTTCTTCCTGAGCGTAGTTGTCTGATTCTCCTCTAAATGATGCTCCATACACTTTCAGTAGGAGACAGTTCAGGACTGCAGGCAGACCAAACACATGTACAGGCAGACACATACACGCTGTGTCTATAAAGCTGTTGTTCATCATGCAGAATGATATCTGGCATCGTCCAGCTGAAATAACCACTCTATTGCTAGAAGGAAATGTAGTAAAACTGTCTATTTTCTACATTTTCTAACTTGTGTTTGTTAAATTACCGCTCAAACTAATTAAAGATTTCATTTTTGGTGCATTTTGGAAAATGTTTCAGTTAAATAAAATCTTTACACTTACTGGCCACTTTACTTCGCCAGCAGGTTGGAACCCTTTTTGCCCCTCAGAACTGCCTCAATTCTTCATAGCAAAGATTCAACAAGATGTTGGAAACATTCCTCAGAGATTTAGCTCCACATTGACATGATAGCATCACACAGATGCTGCATATTGGATGGACATGGTCAGCAACAATACTCAGGCAGGCTGTGACTCAGGGGTTCAAAGTGGGCCAACTGTTCATTGAAAGCAGGATGGATCCATGCTTTCATGTTGTTTACACCAAAATTCAGACCCTACCATCTGAATCCCTTTCCTTCCTATTCTGATTCTCAGTCTCAGTCTAAGCAATTCATTGAGTTGTTGCCATGTGATTGGCTGATTAGCTATTTGTGTTAACAAGAAACTGAATGGGTGGACCCTATAAAGAGGCCAGTGGGTGTAGTTTAGACTCAAAGCGACTTTAGGAATCACTGAAGACTGTAGTTTTCTGCTTCTTCCTCCACACACATTGTTTTTATCTGTTTTTGTATGAGTGTAATGATTAACAGCAAATACCAGCAGATATTTTTAGTCTGTAGTCCTTGCTTTATGGTCATACTTGCTGTAATACTGCAGTTACTCTCATACAGAGTAGCAGGATTGGATGGATTAAGGGTCAAGGAGAACAGAAGAGCAACGGATCAAAGTGAACGAACACATTAACAAGAATCTGGTAAATTGGTCTCATGTGAGCCGTTGGTAAAATTCACAGATATTGCTTATTTTACCCAGGAAACTGCTGAACAAGCAGAAGATGAGAGCCCAGATTCAGCTCAGCTCTGAATTATGTAATATATCCTCACTAAATCCCATTCTGTCTTCTCTCTGTGCTGCAGTAAGAACCCATCGTCCAAGGATGGAGCCGCCACTCCAGGAACCCCCAAGGTGAGATCACCCTCATCTTTTAATGTATGTTGGACCGTGTGCATAATTCACCTGTTTACATCTCATAACACTGACTTTCAATTAAATGAGCAGCAGCTCCTTACTGTCCCTGTCAGAGCTGTCACTCTGATGGTCCTGTTCCTCTCTACTGCACTAAGAAGTTATCTACTTTCTAGACCTCTCTGTTACATCTTTCACACACACAGAGCAGTATCAGTGTCCCTTGGACGAACAAGCACCACTGGACTACGATTCTCCCAATTAGAGAAGAGAAATTCAAAAAGACAGATGAGACAAAAAAAAGACAGATGATGTCAAATCACAACTGGAAAGATTTACGATTCCATCAAGTAGCTTTCCCAGGTGATCCTGGTACCACAGCTGCCAGTTTGAGACCTTTAAAAAGACTCTTTTTCTCATAGTTTTTACTGTCAAAAGTGACAGAGGAGTCCAGTTTTGTTTCCTTTACTATGACTCTAAAAGTATTCAAATAGACCGTGTGGTTGCAGAGATATGTTCATTTCATTATGGGTATGCTATTTTTGGGAGGGTTCAAATATACATTCTTGTTTTTGGCCTAACTTTAGCTCAGTCACATCTACTTTTCCTTCCTTCTTTGGATGACTGCTCCACATAGGCAGCACTCCTGGCTAACTCTTCAAGATGGATGAGATCTACAACAGTATTTCTTAGAAGAACAATCATACCGATGAAATTCTTCAGTTCAACCCCATTCCCATGCTTGTTTCCACTTCGAAAGTCAGAGACTGCAGGACCATGTGCATCTTACCGGCACATGAATGCACAAGAGACGTAGACTTATTTCCATTCCCTGACACCTTTGGACGCTGACCTGGGCTTATAGCAGCGCTCACAGCTCTGTGGGTGGGCTTGTACTTGAAGGAGGCAAGTAGAGGAGGGTTGAAGGGTGAGCGTGGGCCTTCCTGTGCATCCGTGACTGTGCATCTTACTGCTGTTATTTAGTATTCAGCAGCAGGCCATGGAGAATGGAGAGGGTGAGTCTGTAGCACATGGGCCTGTTGTTGTCTTTCCCTGCCTGGTATGCACCGCCCACCCCTGTTAAACCAGGGATTAACCCCAAAACACGTACTTATGTCTTTTTCGGGAACACTTGCCAAGATAAGGTGGTTGGGTTAGAAGAGAAACGTGATATCTGTAGGACCTCATACTCATATTATTCCGTCTGAGAGACATTTGAGATGGGATGCAGATACAGTGACTCACCTAACTGCAGCTATAAATGCAGTCTTCTTGCCACTGATAGTTTTGCATGTTGATTTAATTAGCAGGTTTTTAAAACCAGATTTAGCAGAAAACCTTTATTCATAATGTCTTTGTAGAATACCATTAAATGTCATATTCTAATGATAAAACTTAAGCATATTCCTAGAACACCCCCAGGTACAGGACTCCTGACCTTTTTAAACCTGGATAAAAGAAGTAAAAAAAAGAAAAAGAAAGGACCACACACACATAGACACGCTCACACTGAGGGAGAAAAGCACCATGCATAATGTCCAATTTACTGTGGCAGCACTGGAGGTTGGTCATTTCTCACATATTATTATTAGATTACTGCTGTCGAGCACTTAAGCCTCTGCTCTGCCCCTTTCCACTTGATTAATAGGAGACGACTGTAAATACAAATATTTCATAGCTGCCTTGTAAAAAAGAAAAAAAACAGGCACAAATAAAAATACAAGTACACACACATACACAGATAGCAACAACGGTGTCAGAGATTAGCTTTGTGAAAAAGTGATATTACCTTTTTTTTTCTCCTCTCATTTTCACTGCTTTCTTTTACCTCCCTCATCCAGTTGAGGAATTCCCTGGACTGTCTTTGTCACAGAGTGGGTTAGAAGAGGATATTCTTTTAAACATAGGAGACTGTGTGCAAAGGGTTGTGAGACAGATTTATGGACAGGCGCAACACTCTAATGTCAGCCAGTTCCACTCCGATTTCTCCTCCTCTTTCCTTCTCTTCTCCTCAAAGCTTCCTCTCCTTCTGATCTCTCATTCTTCCCCGACTCCCCTTAACGTCTCATAAACATTACCTCTAATCAGTGGAAGGTATTTTATAGACAAAGTCAGTCAGGTTACAGTCATCATCAGTGGTGTGTCGCTCTTAGCATCTGTGGCAATAACATTGTTAAAATTCTCCAAGGGTAAAGATGCCAAGTCCTGTTTTTTCTTTTTTTTTATGCAAGATATCTTTTGGAAATTATGAATAAACTTTATATTTTGCTCTTTTTACATTTGTAAGGACAAAGGTAGCTTTAAGTTTACCATTATACACTTCAGTTGATCAGTTTTCAGTCATTTCTCTGGAGATTCTTTCACATTTTCTACAAACAAACTGCTTTCGCTGTAACATATCAACAAACATAATGACTATTCTTTATGCCAACACATCACCTGATGCTAAAAGTTTCACATTTTGCTATTTCTTTACTACAACTATGTTTGATTCTTACTTCTCAGCCGACACTTTTAATGAACTTCAGGTCGTACCGTTGCGCTGACGCTTTTTAGCTCTATCACACTCTCCGACTGAGCTGCTTTATATGCTTTAACTCAAACCAAACGTTTAGCTTCTTTGGTTGCGTATACGTCTCACCAGATCCGTTATGTTTCTGCAGCTTAAGCCTTGCTTATACTGCAAGATTTTAGGGCTGATTTTCATGTTGCTGACAAACATTGAAGAGTGGCCTTCTGGTAGGCCTGTATTTGTAGTCCTGATAGTGCAAATCAACACAAAGCACATGTTCATTATGCGGGTAGTGACTAGAGTCATTTACAGTAATGGATAAACATAGTTTAGTTTTTCTTCCTAAAGCAGCACTACTGATTTTTGGCAGATTTTTGCTCTTTGCTCTAACAAAATTTGGCATCCGCCTTGCATTCTGTCTCTTCTCCAGCAAGTTAAAGCCAGTCTTATGTTTCTCTTCTTCTTTTCCTCGCTTTCTCCATTAACGTCCTCTCTGGTTTCTTTGCCGAATCAGCCGTGGTGCGCGTCCAAAACAGCCAGCCTGTTGATATCCAGTTTCTGGTGCGTGACGTTGTGCTTTAAAGCTACAACACAGCTGTCATGTGATGCCCCGGCCTGGAACAAAAAGTTGTGAAGTGCAGTTTCTCGGCTTTGAGATGCTGCAGGGCCCAGCCCCAGGAATGTGCACAAAGAGTCAGTATTCCATCAAAACTAATAAGAAACCCAGAGTTTTAAAGTCAGAAGTTTGTGTAGTACATTGTTTTAAGACATATAAATATATTCCAATGGTTGCTCAAATTACAATATAACTGAGTATAACGTGTTTTTTTTTTTAAATGAAACTACACCTCTCTCTAAAATTTTGACTGCTTCTACAACTTATCTCCTTCTGTTACTTGTTCAATTTAGGAATACCTGCAGCCGTCTGTACATATATTATATATTCTCTTCTAGGAAATAAATAAAAGCAGTAAAATGAGCTTACAGCTTTGTCAAACTGTTTAAATAATCTTACTGTAGACCAAATCAAAGAAGGTATAGGCCTACAGGACAAGATCATCTGGATATAATAAGATGTTTTATTTCCCTCTGTCTCTCCAGTCGATGCTGTTGTCGGTGCACATCAAGCGTGAGGGAGAGTCTCCCGTGGTCTCACCCCTGTCGTCTGAGGACGCCCACCACTCCGACAGATACCAGGTCACACACAGACACTCACAAATACACTGCTTGAGTCACTCTGGGTTGAAATCTTGCTTGTTTGTTTCTAGTAAGGCACTTTGTCACACATGAATTTAGAATATTTATATTTGTTTATCTATCAGTTTGACTACTATGTTATCTGTTATATATGGCTTAAGGCATAGTATGTTTAGTTAATCAACTCCATGATATCATAGCCCACACAACTGTAATGCTAGAAATGAGCTAAAAATGCAAGGCACATTCTCAGCATTGATATTTTGGATGAATTAACAATGTAGGGAAATTATGAGACTTCCATGATGCCTTGAATCAAATAATGAATTTCTGTGATTATGACATATAACAGTGCAGCAGAATGATAGGGTAGATTTGGGTTTTTATGCCTTCTCAGCAGTTAAGTTGACTAACAGGCCAATCTCCTTAAATCTCAGATGTCACCCTGACTGCTTTTATCTCTTCTATTCATCAAAGTTTGTTCGGGTAATTCCTCCGGCCATGATGTATCTCAGGGTTAAGTGGGTTTCCCCCCTAACACCATAAAATAAGAACTATTAAGTCCATGCAGACGTTACATCCATACGTTCAGGATGACACAGCTCATAAAGACCTTCAAGCAATAAAGGAGATTTTCTCATTAAGTGAAACTGCTGAAATCACCTTATATTATACAAATGATTAAGTCAATGGTGACTCTTTTCAGCACCCTGAAAATAAAGCATAATGGCAGACTTTGCCACCTCGTCTCTGCCAGTCGGTCTGAGTGCACTGTACCTTCTCGACTCCTCTGAAAACCTGACCTATCAGCAGCCATTCATTGAGTGTATCATAATGATAAGGTTGTGGCAGTGATGTGCAGCCAGTACACGCCTATAACTCAAGTGTCCGCACGTAGGAGGGGGGTAGAAAGGAGCAACCTGGATAGAGTGAAGGCCTGACTGCTTGACGGCTCTCCCTGAGAGGAGTGTTGTGGTGTCAAAGACAGGATATCCATAACTGTGAGTGCTGATGCTTTAGTCAGCATATAATAAAGACATGCAGGCCTCTGGGTTTGAATCCCTGTAGACCTGAGGTGTACATTCAGCAAGAGAAAGAGGTGGAAAGGACAGATGAATCTGACCTCAATTAATTTCTGATACTGTACTTTTATTACTCAAACCATTATTTTTAATGATGGGGGTAATTTCCCCGAGGTATCATGAACCAGCTAAGACTGCTAATGTTCCAGAAATGCTTAGAAAAATGAACAATTAATAATTTATCCCTCAGTTGGCAGTTGTTGAACATAACAAAGTACATTTACACAAGTACAATCTTACAATATTTTATTACTTTATTTATTACTAAGTATTACTTACTTTCACTCCACTCCAAAGGAAGTGACTATGCACTGTATTGGTAGTATTGGTAGTTAAAGTGTATTTTATTTTACCTTTAAAATCATATGATAAGCATGAATGCATTGAGATTTTAATTATGGGTCTCAACCCTTGAAGAAAAAGGGCTGTGATTGGAGTGCTTCACATTTGTAACCCAAGATGATAAAAGAACAATCCTGATTGGTGTCAAAAGAAAGAATAAATCCTTTGATGACCCGCTATCAATTTGTTTTATCCCATGATTCCTAATATGGACTGTCTATGTGAGAAAAATATTTAAAGTGGGCAGCCTTGCAGTACAATGAGTTACAAAGCACTAAAGTTGGATTTTGAATGCAGGGCTTTAAGGCAATAGCCTGTATACAGCACATATAGAAAAAAAGACTAAAATTTATTCACTGATTTATCCATCTTAGAAAGCTCTAGAACAACTTTCTTTTATCCCATTTTTTTCAAAATTATTTCTTGAAATAGCAGCTTATATAACCAGTAGGCTACTTTCTATGATAGTTTAACCATAGCAGCCTAATGATCTACATGTAAAACCTGTAATGTGTCTCTGGGTGCCCTCTACAGAAACCCGTTGCCTCCCCCTAGCGGCCGAAAGGCCGAACAACAAGTGACGTCCACCTACTTCCGTTTCCACCGCGGTCACATGATCAAAACAAGCCAACATGGCGTCGGATATGAGTGGAGTTTGCCGATACAGGCGCCACTTTCAATCCTTTTCCATCCGTATTTATTTGTAGACACAACGTTCACTTTGTGGTGATGTTTAGTATCTGGAAACACACTCGAGCTCCTTGTAGCAGGTAGTTTTAACGGTTGCGATGGGAACCGTGACAGAGAGCTAGCAGTCATGGAGGAGGTGGAAAACAAGAGAGAAGTAGGTGTAATTGTTTACTGTGCTCAGTCTCGCAGCATCCAAAGCAATCCCATAATGAGCAGCAAGATTTGCACTTGCAAACACAACATAATGTCTCCCTATAATCTAGTAATTATTTCCTGTCTCTTTTTTCCCTTCTGCTTGCAGACATTTTTACGAGTTCGGGCAAACAGGCAAACAAGATTGAATGGTATGTAAATATGTTGTTTTAGCTTCTGTGTAACTTAATAAATGTTGTACACCACATGAATGAATGAGCTTATTGGAATTAAATGTTTTCATCAGTTTATTACAGTTCATAGTGCAAATAACACTGAATAAATCCAGGAGTCGTTTGCAGTAAATCATTTCTATAAAGTTACAGCAACGGAAAAGTTAAGAGAAGTGCTGAACTATGATCACTTATAATGATACTACTATACTATATATATATATATATATATACATACACACATGTATATACACAGTCGTAAATAAGATTATTCATACCCTTCCATTACAGAAGGAAAAAATACAGCTGTCACTGAAATAAGCTGAAGTTGACAAAAGTAAGAATAGATAAAAATTTGATGAAAATCATGACATTGTTATTCAATTGTGGTTCAATAGAAATATTTTTAATAAACGAGCAAAAA
>JAOXYM010000008.1:7875453-7899091 GCA_028567055.1 Leptatherina wallacei | reverse complement strand
CCCCCCCCCCCCCCCCCCCCCCCCCCCCCCCTTTTTCGAGAATACAAAAACGTAGACAAGCCCAAACGCCTGGTTTGCACTCTGACAAAGACGACACGCCGCAGTGAGATGCAGCGGCACACTGAGAGCAGCTGGGAGAGGAAGTGCAGGATTGAGACTCAAACAGGGACAGGCGGGTTAAATAGGAAGGTGTCAACTCTGTCTGGTCCCCCACAGACACTCACACGCAGCACACTAGTCCGGCTGAGAGCTTGTAGAAATTGGAATAGGTGTAAATAAGATAGCTGTCAGGCCTGTCACTGGCAGACACACACAGACAGCTTCAGTCACAACACACACACATGCACCTCAAACAGTCAGGGTGAAAGTGACATACACTCTTGAACACAAACACACCTAGCTAGCTACCTTGGCGCGGTAGATAGACATGGTTTAAGTGACAAGTAGACAGGCTCACACTCGTGCGTACACGCACACACACCTTTAAGAGGCTGGAGAGACAGGGCCTAAGTGACAGAGGGACAGACGGTCTCAAACAAACATTGAAGAGACACCTCTAAGTGACGGACACACACTCACAGCCGGCTTGGTGGTTAAGTGGAGCTGAAGGGAGCAGTCAGGCAGTGGTAAGGGTTTGTCTGTGCGTTCATCACTCGGTTTATAGAACTGTCATTCACAGACACACACACACACACACACACATTTCTCCCCTTTCTGAAAGATTGATGGGTAAAGTGTCAGTCTCCATCAGTTCAGCCCGAGTGTGAGCACTGTCTCTCACCACATGTCCCGCTTTTTTTCCTTATCTACCTCCAGGTTATCTAAAAATCTTTAATTTGGTTTGGAGAGGAGCTAAGTTTAACATCCCCAAGTTTCCGAGTGTCACAGAAAGTTAGTTGAAGCCTAGGTGGGGTCTTTCCTCCTCCTGTGCAGGTTTACTGTTATTCAGCTGCATCCTGCTGTGTGGTGTGTGAGTTGATGGCTTTTAAAAACGCAGACGGCAGTAACTTCTGACTGAGCAGCTGCGAAGCAAAAGAAACTACAACTCTTTCCTAAAGAGGCTAAAAAAATGAAGTTTCTCTATCATAAAAGATGAAGGCTTAACTATTTTCTGTCTCTACTGTATACAGTACATTCTCCAAACACCACTCATTTCTTTATTTTTTGCTTCCAAGTGGTCTTATGCAATAGTTCTTTAGGCTCTCAGAAGGTCTTTCAGTTTTTCTTTGTGCATCGGCTGCTTTCAGATTCACTTTCATTCCAGTACTTGTAAGCACAAGTACTGGAATGACTGGATTTTTTTATGAGTATTTCTTAAGTTACTAAACACTGATCTATGAATCGGTTCAATCCTTCAGGCAGTAAAAAGGCAGCTATCTCCAGGGATGTTATGTGTCTCACAGACAACTGAGCAAATAACTGATTTTAAAGCAGCCTGGTGCAAAGAGACATCATTTGTTCCTATTTCTTTAATTGCATGTATAAAAACTACCAAGAACAACACAGTTTGACAGGCATAAAACATTTTTTTTGCACCATTACATTAATCTTTCTTAAGGAGCATAATCGTCTCTGATACTTGGTGGTGTGTTTATTACACATTGAACCAAAGTAATTGAAAACTGTCTGTTCTCTTTACACAGGAACAGGTTTCGCCACATGTAGTATCAAAGAAAGCGCTGCAGACAGTGACGCTGACCTCGACGTGGACGGGGACGACACCTTGGAGTACGGCAAAGCCCAGTACACCGAGGCCGATATCATCCCGTGCTCCGGTGCTGGGGAGGACCAAGGAGAAGCCAGGGAGAGGGAGGCGCTCCGAGGAGCTGTGCTCAAGTACGAAGCATCATCCGGTCAAGCTAACGTGCAGTTTGCAAAATGAAAAACACCTTTTGAGTCTTACTGACAGTTGCTTTTGTTTTTGTTTTTTGTTTTTTCCCAGCGGCGGGATGCCTTCTAACAGAATAACACCTGAATTCTCAAAATGGGCCAACGATGGTAAGTTTGATGTATTTTATAACTCATATGGTCACAAAGCATTGAACGTCTGTTTGTTTTTTTTTGTTTATTTGAATGAGTTTTGTGAGTTGTCATGGCCACCGTAGTAAAGAGTTCGGCATGAACCACGTTACCTGTTTCTGTATCTGCAGAGATGCCTTCTACGAGCAACGGAGAGAGCAGCAAAACAGACCCCAGCACTCCTTCATCTTCCTCATCTTCCTCCTGCGTCCCGCGCACCTGTAAAAACAGCGAGATCGAAAAGTAGGTCACAAAGAATTGGTCACAAACGTAACAGAGAATAACCGAACTTCCCCTGCTGCACTATCACTTTACTTTCCAATGATTTGATTGGCTGCCTCTGCCGGCTCTACGGTAAAGTTTATGATGAGCATTAAACCAATGATTGCTGCTGTTCAGCAGACGTTTGTAAGGGATATCCACGAGAGTGAACACACACTCCTCCACCTCACAGATGGTTCAATACAATAGATTATTTAAATGAATCCATCAGCACTGTGTGTGTGTGTGTCCATATTAAATATCAGCAGAGAGGATAATTGGTGAATAAGCAGAGAAGCTTGAAGTGTATTGATCAGAAGCAGAAACTGAGTGTGTTTGCTGAGTGAAAGGATGTATTCGATAAGTAGTTTTGGAGAGTCATCATCCCAGTTCTAGTTTACGTCTGCGAGGATGCTGTAGAGAGCAAGATGTTGACTGCAGGGATGTGTCTGTCCAATGATTCTGATTGGGTCATTACTGAACACATCCGAATGCAGAGTTTGTATAAAACCTGTAAGGCTGGTTTGGGTCTTCCCTCGTAGTCTCTCACAACATTTCAAGTGGAAAACCTTTTTTTTGTTGTTAGGCCTCTGTAAGAGAGACCATCATCAGGAGCACTTGTAGGAAGACATATGGGGCTTTAACAACTAAAGTTTGTTACACACTCAACAAGAACAGGAAACTTTGTTGTTGTTCTTCATCATATAAATGCTGTGAAACAAATGTTGCCCATTTAACACTTCCTACACTTCACCGTAGGACTGTCATAGTGGCAGATTTTCTCTCCACGGTTACCATAGCTAGAAGCATTTTGTGATAACGATATTACCACAATATCTGTAGGTAGCTTCAGAAAAGTTTCATGATCAACTAACTTGCCTCTTTTGTCTCCTTTAATTTAGCCAGTTCAATTATACTGAAAATAGGAGGCAGGGATCCATTTTTGATATTAAATATAAGTTCATTTATCACAATTAATCATACAACGATCATCAACTCCAGTATATTACTACACCCCTATTATTAGAGAAGTACATTTAAGAGGAAATATTTATTCGTCCAACTTTTGGGACTGTAAACTCCAGTTCAACAAATTCCATCAAACTTTAAAAACCTGGCAATTGTAAAGCTTTCTGGGTTTTTTTGTCCTGGTGGTTGGCACACAGCTTGGTCAATTAATGCCAGGTAGTGTTTAAAAGAGGAAGGCTGATATGTTCATCAACACAGCTTGTTGATCAGCAGAAAAAATAGTTGTTACACCTAACACACCTGCAGCCTCCAGTAATACAGATTCAAAATGAGTTAAAGATTACAGGTGATTAGGCTTGGAGATACCAGGAGATAACAAAGGGTTAAAAGACCAAATATAAAAAACCAGTTCTAATGCAGAAGAATAATTGCAGTTTTTTAATACATAAACTAAAAAGAAAATCTGTAAAGTACAAAGAGTAATCTTTGAACTAATAGCTGTGGGTAAATGTGTGCTGTATCCTGGAGGTTCAATACATTTCTCTTCTGAATTTTCCCTCAATCTTGTTTTTTTTTTGTGACACAAATGCTGGTGCATTTTGTAACATGATGGTCTGGCTGAGGCTTTAGTGACCACCTGGAGCAGAACATGCCTTAATCTAAGTATCCATTTAAAGGAAGCCGGCTAGATGCTGAATGATTGCATTGGAACAAGCAGTCAGCTGCCTGCTTGGAATCATCCCCTGCCTCACTCCTCTCCGCTCGCTATAAATGCACGTATTTGCGGAGCTTCTGTGCCCTTCCGTCCTTAAATGAAAATGAGATTTGTCTCCCTTCGTTACATTGATACATTGTACACGCTTGTGTGTGTGTGTGTGAGTGTGTATACGTGTGTGTGGCTTTGTACAGAGTTGTGTTAGTGAAATCTCTCTCTGTCTCTGATCCCAGATGGGTAATGATCTGGTCGCCTCCCGGGGCGTCCTCGTTCCCCTGCTCATTCCCCTGCAAGATAAATGAGCTCCCCTCTCTCTCTGTAACACACACACACACACACACACACATACAACGCCTGAGACGCTCTTTCCCCTCCAAGATAAATGGCCCCTCCAATGCTGCCAATGCGATTGCTGCCAAATTTGGTGCTCCAGCTGGAACAATGCAAAGTGATTTCCATGTGGTTTCTGCAAATAATTGAATCTGTCCTCAATTTGGAAGTGATGAAGCTAGATTTCTACAATCCAAACACACACGCTCACACACACATATGCACTCTCAGCCCAGCCCTTGTCCCTACCTTTTCTTCCCTTGTTCTTTGCTTTATTGCCATCATGCTGCATTTTGCCGACTTTTTCCCTCCCATCTCTTTCCCATTCCTCCTGTTTGTCTCTTCCTCTGTCTCAATTCCTCTCAGGCTCTCACAAGAATTCCCTGAACCCCTGCTACCTGTCTGAGGCCTGCACACACCGACACACATTGGAAACAGGCAGGGGAAATCAATAGTGACTTAAATGTTTTATCATGGTGTGTCAGTGTAGTTAATGCGTCGGTTAACAGGGTGCAGGACAGAATGATGCTCTAAAGGGATTTACAGCGCGAAGATGCGGAGGTTTATCCTCCTTACACGGAGGACAAAATGTTTTCCAGACTAGTTTTTGATATTAATTGACATTTAGTTTTATCAATTGTGTTCCGGTGCTGAAAGAGAAGTTGAACGAGGCCAAAATGTAGAAAGACAGCAGATGAAGACACGGAGCTGACTGAGATGGATGGTCGAGCTCTTCAGCTTCACACACACCCTCACTAACGAAATGAGAAATAGCCTCGTACACAGGAGAGAGTGCTAAATAGAGGGGAAGCAGAACCATCTATCCGTCTCTGTCCGACTTCCTTGCTTGCTGTTTGCCATACGGATCACTTGAGATGCACTTCTTTTCTTTTCTTTTTTTTTTGCCACTGAAGCCCTTTGGGGCAAATTGGAGCAGTGCTTTAAAGCGTAAAGTTTAACATTTTATGAATTGAGGTCCTTCGATCGAGGTCACAAATGATTCCGGATCAGGCCAGAAGCTTCTGTCCCAGCGTGCTCACAAAAGCTCATAACTCACATCCAAACATAAAGCAAAGGTGTGTACAGACAATCTGCCATAATCTGAGGCAAACTCATGTTCATGCAAAACACTGACACAGAGCTGAACTGATGAACAGTGGTTTGGGTTCAGATTTTATTTTTATTTTTTTACAATCCAGGTTGGAAAACTCTCATTTTAGCTCAGCTCCAAGAAAAACAAGATTCACATCATGTCACTTATCCTTTCAGCTTATGAGCAGAGATTAATGTATAAAACATTAAGGAGCAAAATTCCCTTCTTTGGTTCTCACTCAGTCCTATTTGCCGATCAAATTTACAAACAAAATGGCAGCAGATTGGAGACAGAATTAGTTTCTAATTAACAAGAAATCCAAGCATAACTTGACAGAAGGCCAAAAACTACTCAAAGATCCTTTGTTAGAGTAAGAAGCCCCTCTTTGTCATTTCAAGCTGATGATGTTTTTTCTTTAATTGATCCTACCAACTGCATCATTACAGTTTGGAACGATTTAAGTGTTGAAAACCCCTGAGCCGGTTTAAACCAGTGGCGTGCTCAAGTAGCATAAACTCGAGGGTTTCCACTTCAGTGTATCGATGGTTTAGAGTGGTTGGAGGATAGCTGCAAAAGTGAGCAGAGTTGTGAGGAAAATATCAAAAGCGAACTTATTTTCTCTGTTCTCTGTCTCCAAGTTGCTTCAGACAAGGAAAGAGAGTCCTCAGCAGAGTGTTGCTGGGTACTGAGCCACAGAGGGATTGATAGAGCTGTTAAAAGGAGAGACACCACCTTGTTTGAGGGACAACCTCCGTCCAGCTTCGTCCATCCTTCGCTGTTTTATAAGTTAGCAGCCTAATCAAGGCTAAATGGCTTTTTACAAGCTCGGCACTAATAAGCGGAGAGGGTAAAGCAGTTTATAGGGCAGGGTGGTGGCGAGTCAGGCTAGGTCTTTATAGACACTGGATGATGATGGGGTTACAAGGAGGAGCTGAAACTGAACCTTCTGCAGCAGCTCAGTGACCTGACGTTTGCAACGAGCAAGTGGAATCCAGACAAACCTGTAACGGATTCTGACATATTTAAAGGGTTGTTAATCTAATATTTCATTTTGCCTGTTTTCTAAGAAGGCATTCTCAACCAAACAAGTGCATGTTTATAGGTTACATGAATGCATCAATCGAAAGAGTGGACATTAACATAACAGCAGTGTCAAAGACAGATTTTCTTCCCAAAGAGGCCGTACAGAACTGATGCTCATCAGTGGCCAAGGATGTAATCTGCACACGTCTGGTGGATTCAGAGATCTGGAATATTTCCTTTGGGGGAGAAAGAAGCCACCGGTTTTTCTGTAGAGCTTTAACGTGCAGCTGAACATTCAGGTTTTTACATAATCAGGCGATCGCCATGGAGATATTAATTGTTTTATTTTAATTTGATCTATTTTCTTAATTAGCTGGTTTGCTAAGTCAAGAACACTTGGATCTTCAGAGGAGATTATGGAAGTCCATCCTTGCTTCCTCTCTACTGGAGCTGTTCCCTTCTGCTGTTTGAGGATGCAGCAAATGGAAACATATCTTAGGACACACACACACACCCTCACTCCCTTGTCTCCGCTTGTCCTTCCCCAGTTAGATCGATACCATAGATCAGCAAGCTATCAGGCTGCAAAATGACCACATCACCATAAATACACACTCTCCTTTTAACACACACACACACACACACACATAGAACTATTGCATCTTGCCAGAGAAGGAATGGACAGCTATAATAAACATCAGCTTGCTCGTGCGGGCTCGTCTCCCTGAACAGAATTATCATCAGCGTTGCGGTCTGTACATCGTCCGTATTGATTTAGTTATGGCTGCTTCATACGCTGTCGGACAGTGAAAACGCACATTTTCTGTCATCGTGCTGCACATTTGTCAGAGGAAAGGGGAAGACACGGGATGGAATGAAGGACGGCTCGCGGATCAGGAGATGAAGACAAACGGGGAAATAAATCGGCAGGCACAAAAGGGACGGATAGGAAAGCATGCGCAGGGTGGAAGAGATGTGAAGTCGGGGACTGGTGAGATTGAGGGGGTGAAGAGGAGGGCGGAGTCTGAGGAGAAATTAAAATCAGGTGCCCCGAAGCTGTAAAAGTGTGATAAAAACAAGGACTGTGAAGGATACAGATGTGTTGAATAGAGGAAAGTAAATACTGTGCATTGGCTGCAAAGAGGGCAAAAGGATTCCAATATCGCCCAGCTGGGTGTTCAGCCACAGAGAAAGATAAAGGCTTCAACAAAATCATGTTTGTTACATATTGAACAACAAAGAGAGAAGGTCAGAGCCAAAACCAGATGGCATTGAAAGAACATTTGGAGAGAAACAAACAAGGATACACTGATAACAGCCCGAATATACTTACACAAAGAGAGGGGGCAGATAGTGAATTTACATCAGAGCATTATTTGAATGTTGAACCCGAAGGATCTCAGAGGAACACACTTTGTCTCATGGCAGTCAGATCAGATGCTAAGCAGATAAAAACAAACTGAAAGCATTACCGTAGACTAGCCTTTCCCAAACCGGGATCGCCAGATGATTGTAAAAAAAAAAAAAAAGATATAGCCAACGTTTGGCAAATAAATTTAGGATTTTTATTAGGGTTGTTTCAAAATGAACACATTAATGTAAAGAGATTAATCTGAAATTAACGTACTAATTTTTTTTTAATGCATAATCAATAGTTATCGCTCGTGCCATATCAGAAAACCATGTTCAGCGTTATCTTGGCGAGAGAAGCTGATTTTGGGCATGTTGGTGCTTTGTTACAGCGGTGAACCGAATCCACCAAAAACCAACTTTACCCACCAACGTATGTTTTCCTGGGGCAACCACTGCTGTAGACCTTATCAGTGGCTGGTTTTTGTAAGCCTTAACCTAAAATCTCTTTCATTCTCTCTTCTACTGCTGTAGGGTGACGGAGGAGGAGTCCACGGCCACCACCATGGAGGCTCTAAAGGCCCGAATCAGAGAGCTAGAGAAGCAAATACTGCGAGGAGACCGATACAAGTGTCTCATCTGCATGGTCAGTATGACGCCTACATGATGTCCTGTAGGTTAGCCTGCACATGGGAGTATCGTGTATTTGTCCAAGAGGGGGCATAGAGCATTTACTTTAATCACAACTGAAGAATTTGAGTAACTCACAAAAGTTTTCTTTTTGAGTAATTTCCCTCATAACTGAGGATATTCCATGCAAGATTGAGCTTTTTGCTGTGCTAAAGCTAAATGATCTTTCTATTCACACTCCACTGCCCTCTGCCCACTTTACTCATGTATCCAAGCAAAATCCATGAACGATTACCGTGTTTGCTGCTGTTTGCTGAATTCTTGTGTTGCACACGCGTGTGTGTGTCGATGCTACGAGAATTTCATTTACCCAGTTTGTGAAAACACTCGCTGTTTGCTGGTTGTGTTCCTGTTGTGTTGTGGTGGTTGTAGCTCTTTGCATGTCTTTGCAAGTCATCCAGATTGTCTGATGGCATAAATGTTCTGCTCCAGCATTCACCAGGTGATCTTTATTTGGCTTTATTTGCCAACGCGGTTGCAGGGCTGGCTCAGGACTGGTGTTAGAATCAGTTCTTAGTTGGTTTTATGAATAACCAGCCAAGTATTGGTTTGGTTTCTGCAACCAGAGACGAGCAGAGTCACATGATGCCTCTTCCAATACATATTTGAACATCCCTCTAGTGTATTCTGAAAAGGACCACAGATCATTGTTTTTCAAAATTTTCCTGCAACCCAATGTTGTAAACGAGAGTCATTGTTTGCAAACTCCTTTTCTAAATTCAGCCCAAATGTTCAAACGTTGGACAGCATTTCTAAATGACTTACAATACTATGCAACTAGTGTTGTCAAAAATATGGATTCTGCAAAACTTATCGATACTAAAGTATCTAGTTCAATATTGATTAGCGCGGATATCGATACTTAAATCTGTCTTTTACGGTTGCTAGTTTGCAGAAAGTACCAACCGCGTCCGCCCATTTTAAACAGGCACCGCAAATCTAGCGATTTTTTTCTGGTGTTGTTGGAGACTTTTAGTATCAATATCCAGTTGGATATCACATCGCGACAAGCCTGCATGCAACTGATGGTACTAAAGCACCTGGCAATGCTTCTAAAGGAATTTCTAAATGCTGTTTTAAAACTGACTTTATAATTAGTTAAACTGCAGGAAAATGAGAGGAGCACTGATTCCAGGTTCTTCCACTGCTGCTATAACTTCACATCCACTTCGAGGCTCCTTTCCTTTATATTCTCTTAAAGTAAGCAAACTAGAAGCTACACCCGCTAAACATGGTGGTTGCAGTATTTTAACTGCTGTGGTCGACATAATAAATAACCCGTCCCCCAGCTCCCAGTGTGAGACCTGACCCAGCAGAGAAACCTTTAGGACTGGAGCCGCTAAGTTCTGAACCAGCACTGGAACCGCTTTGTTCAAAACCCCTCTAATTTAAGCTAGTATTATCAATTAAAATTTTTGAATATACATTTCGGACTGTGCAATGCATGATGGGGGTTGAGTAAAATCACCGATGCTTCACAGCTGGTATTGATGACCGATCAACGCACAGATCGATAATATAAGCAACATGTCTTTTACTGACAGTGCGAGGCAGGAGGAGGAACAACATTCATGTTCATCAGACACTTGTACAGCTGTACTTAACCCCCCACCCCCACCCCCCAATCAACAGTTGTGTCCCACTTTATGTCAAGTACCCATCCTGTCATCCTTCAGGCTTCTGGACAGTGCAGCATCGGCATCCCATGCTTGTGCTTGTGTGTGCGTGTATTAGTGTGTGTGTGTGTAAAGCGGGTAATTACCAACGCCTGCACTTCCTAAAGGTCGGCGGGTGCCTGAGGTGACACGGAGGGCAAGGCATAGCGATCGATCACTCACTGGCCCACGGACACATGGCTCTTCTCCACTCATCTGTCACTGTCCCTTATCTCACACACATACACACACACCGAGGCAAATTGAGAAACACAAATATGGGTACGCACTTGGACATCTTCCATCTAATCTGTCTCCGTCTGTCTTTAAGTTGTCTCTTCGCTCCTACCCTGTCACTTTGCCTGATCTAAAAGTCATCAGATCGCTCTCGCTTTTCGGGAAGAGGGGGTAATGTTAAAAGATTTCCATTTTCCAGCAGAGTTGAGACTCCGTAACGAGGATACATTAGCAGTCACGCTGCTGTCAAGTTCAAACTGATGTTATTTTGTTTCTTACTTATTTAACTTTCAGATTATTGTATCATATATTACTGAAAAACCAATGCTCTCTCATTAAAAAAGAAAAAAAGTTGACTTGCTCCTTTCCTTTTCTGGGTTTAATTGATGCCCAGGGTTTTTGGTGGGCTTCTTCCCCCATCTGCTGGTCATTTTAGGAAGGGAAACTCAGACCTTTTATTCAACAAAGCGATGCAGTTTATAAAATGAGTTAATGTTAGGTTTGTAGTAATGGCTCTGTAAGACTGAGTGTGAATTAAACAAAGGGACTAACTTCAATAAAGTCAATAGTAATAGTTAAATCTGCCAGATTATTCTTCGGTATTATTACCGTATACTTTGCAGGTTCTCTTATGGTGACACTGAAGGACTTGAGTTGACAGATTTTAAGAAAATATTTTTTCTTTGTTTCTACCAGACAGCAGAGCCTCATTTATATTAACTGGTAAAAAAAAACATTAAATCAAACATGGATATAAGTTTCATATAAACCTCAGAGGGAACTTAGTGAAATAAGTTAACCAAAGGACAGTTTAGGATTTAAATGAATAAGTCTTGATCCAGTCCTTATCTCTTTGTTTATTAGGTATGTTTGTTGTTTTTTAAAAGAGGAAAAAGTTCCATTTTACTGAAAAGTTGGTAAAGATAAATGGAAATACACTGCATAAAGCAAACAGAGTTTATAGTTCTAAAGAGGCTGAAAGTCAATATTTTTTATGATCGCTTTAATTCTTTAACACAGTCTGAACTTGTTTAAAGAAGCTTTATTAGTTTCTTTAAGTAGTTTTAAGAATGGTTCTCTGAGCTTCTTGAAGCATTTTCCAAAGCTCGTCTCTGGATGTTGGAAGCCTTTTGTTTTGTTCCGTCGGGATGATCCCACACTGCTTCAGTGATGCTGAGGTCCATGCTCTGGGGAGGAGTCGCTACTCTATCAGACCTGTTTCCACTTATATTCAGTCCAGTTCTTGCACCATTTGACATACCATGGCCTTTTCTCCCCATTTCCCTTCCTCATGAATAGGGTTGGGTATCATCACTAATTCCTAATAGTCTATTTTGATTTCAATAATTTTCGATTCAATTTCGATTCATTTACAGCTTATTGTTTAACAACACTTATTTTTCTTTAATCTCAGGTAAACTATTTTCATAAAACATTGAGCATGATGATAAAATTGCTCTAAATATCATTAAAGTTCAGGTCTTAGAAGGTGTGGACGTTAGTAAAACTTACAAAGAATACCGGATCCATTTTAAGCCCCAAGATTCCTACAATGACGGTGCAGCGCGTCTCCATGACGACATGACGCTCTCGGTGAAACACCAGAGCAAGATAAATACTCCAGTTGCTCTTCGCTGGAGCGAGAGGCTTTCCATCTTCACCTCGCTGACAGAATCTTTAAAACTCATATTTTTGTTTGATTTTATGACGCGCGCTGTCCGCTGATCACCTGCGTGCACGCATTTCTGTCTGTGTGTACGTGTGTGTCTGTGTGTGCGCATGTATCGGTCTGTTTGTGTGTGTGTGCGCTTACTGCAGAGGACACAGGGAGCAGCTGTGAGCCGTCATGTAACTCAGATCAATAACGTCAAACTGTTTAGTTTTTAGTAAAAGGACGAAGTGTAAACCTGTTCTAGAGGAAACGTGACTTAACTTACTTCTGATGAAACCTGATGGGGCCCCCACATCGGAATTGTTTTGGAGGTACATGGGTGGTGACATCACTTCCTGTTGTTGAACATCACTGCGGTTGCGGACTTAGCGTTAGCTGCTAACGTGAGCGGTAACATGCTGCTAAAGAGTTCAAAGGTGAATATAATCCACACTGGGGAATGGAAACATCTGAATGTGGCCTCATCTCGGCAAGAAAAGCTGATTTTGGACCGAAGTGAATCGGAACCAGTTGTGTTTGCTAAGATCTCGCGGAGCCTCGGCAAGTCACGTGAGAATTGGGTCACGTCATCAGAAAATATCTACGTAAAAAAAAATCGATCTTTGTTTTATGAATCGATATTGAATTAATCTAACGTGAATCGATTTAAATCGATTAATAGATTTTTTTAACCCACCCCTACTCATAAATGCTTTCTTGAGATCAACGTTCCTGTAGAGACCATTTAAAGATGAAGATCCAGACGTGTCTCAGGTTCCGTGTTAAGTCTTTGGTGGATTTTTTTTTTATTGTTTCCTAAGGACATAATTTTAAGACACCGTTCATCTGCAGAATAGAATCTTTTAGACCTACATCATTTTCTCTTGTCCAGTTTCCTCACATCATATAAGACACATAGTTAATTTACTTAAAATATGTTATTAGTAAAACTACTACGGAGATCTTTTTTTGTTGGGAACATTTGAGAACACATTTCTTGGCACTGAAATAAATCATCTATCATCAGCGATAACCTGCAGTTACAGTGACAAAGGATTCAGCAGCAACATGGCTCACATCACTTATTAGTCATCTTTCCTTCTCGTTTAGTAATTCCATGACTTCAGTTTTGGTCTTGTTGTAGAGTCCAAGGATCACTGAAATGTCTTCCATATAGGATGTTTAATCTGGTGTGAACAAAAGTCTTGGTTCTAAGATTGAATACAGATACAAATCCTTGGCAGTAAAAGATGCAGTAGGTTGTAATTTGCTTTGCCCTTTCTGAGTTGGGGTGAAGTTTTGACATTAATTCCTCATTTCATATAGTTTAATGTAGCTTTTATATGAAACAGTTTACGCCACCTTCTTGAAAAGGACTCCCTGTCTAAAGAGACTTTTCTGATTAAACAAATGGCAAATAAAAATAAAATGCTTCCATATAACAGAGCATGCTGGACAGATTTCTCGTTCAACCATCTTGTGCTATAAGCTGTATTCCACTCCTGTCTTTCCCAGTTCTTCTGTTTGCATTCCATTAGCATTTACTCATCAATTAACAGGAAATTATTTTATTGGAAATCGACTCAGATTTGCTCACGTCTGCATGTCAATGCATCTCAGATTGGATTACCCACCCCTTTAAGATGGAATGCAAAGTTTTTCATCCACTGAGTTAGCATCGGTTTCATGCTTAGATAGTTCAAATTTAAAAAAACAAAAATACACCCCCCTCTAAATTATCAGGTACAAGTACTGAAATAAAAAAGCAGCAAAATGTTTAAAGCAAAACTTTTGACAGACCCTCAGAAAGCCTGAAGAAATATTGCTTTGGATCACTTTAAAATATCCCAAGAAAACGAGTCAAGGTTTAAGACTGGTGCACCACGCTACGCTGTGTAAGAGGAAAGGGAAGATGCCGTACGGGAAGGAGGACAGCTCATGTAGCTGGCTTAAATGCAATCCTTTATTTGTAACGTCAGGCAGAGCTTGCATGTCCTGAAACCAGTTAAATTAGCATTTAGTTATTTCTGTATTCTAATCAGTGAAATATCGTAACATTCCTGCATATTTTAGTATTTTGGCCAAGTCATCATCCATCGTACCTTCTGTCCAACAAAGTTGTCCTGAGCTTCTTTATATGGGCGAACACCCCGGCGTCTGTTGGCGTGTTTGTTGTACTTTGGTGTTTGTGTGCGATGAGGACGGCTCTGTGATTAGCTGCCACCTTTCGTCCCCCCCCACCCCTGTCCTGTCCCCCCCCTCCCCCCTCCTTCCGCAGAGAAAGCCTGCTATCCATTCAGGCGCAGACATCAAGAGCATAGGGGCGTGGCCAGGGTCCCAGCCACTGGCCAATGAGGTCGGAGAGAGGCGACCTAAGTCCCTCCCCTTAGGCCTGTACTGCCTGTACAGGGGCCTTGTGATTGGTGGTTACAGCAGCGGCATAAAGAGGCTCCTCCCACAGCCCCTACGGAGGGTAAGGCACTCCCTCCCTCCCTCCTCTTCCTCCCCTTATCCCCACCATTCCTCCCCCATCTCTCCGTTCTTTTCACGAGGAAAAGAAAAGAGCGCTCGTTCACGACTTTTTCTCCCGCATCCTCTCCATGTGCCTGCCCTCTTCCATGTCTGGTCGTTGCTTGCCCGGTGTCGTGCCAGTGTTTGCGTGTCGGTGTTTGCCCCCCACGGGCTGCTGGTTCTGTGGCTCCCATCGTGCTGCCTTGCTCATTGGTTTTATGGCTGCTGCCTTTGTCGCTCCATGTATAATGGATCGGTCAGGGAATATGTGGGAAAGTAAAATAACTGGCATGTGTGTGTCCCGTGAATGTGGCCTAATTTCCACGTGTCTCTGTTTTCTTCAGGACTCCTACACGATGCCGCTCACCTCCATCCAGTGCTGGCACGTTCACTGTGAAGAGTGCTGGCTCCGGACTCTGGTACGCTCAGACTCAAACACACGCTAAACTCCTCCTTTCTGCAGGGCAACTCCTCATGATATGCACTTATTGCAGCCTCATTTCATAGTCAGTGAGTTTCTCTCTGTACTAATGCCCCATGGGGAGAAACTAAAATGGAATATTCCCCAAATGGCCTGTTCTCTGTCTGCACGCACAATCCAAGCAGCGCAAACACTTCCAGTCTCAGTAGGGGAAGAGCTTAGATGGAATTGTCCCCAAAAGGCTTGTTAATGTTGGGATAAAGTGGAGTACTCCAACCTCCAATGTTTTTTTTTCTTTTATACAAAATGCCGCAGGTTTGCACACACACACATTTCTGGGATTTTGTTGGTTATTAGTTAGTCTAATATATTCAGTATAGTGTAATTAGCTGGTGCTAATGTGGTAAATGGAGCATAGAAGACAACAGTATTCCTGCGCTGGGAGGATAAACAGTCGACTTATTGACTCTCTTTCCCTCAGATTTCTTTATCTCTTCTTCTGTCTTCCTATGTTTTACCTGACTCACTTCTCCACTCTGTTTTCCAGTTTTGCGATATTTTCTGTGTTCACCAGCTTATTAGTTTACAGTTTTTACCCGCAAGAAAAATATCAGCAACAGGCACAATGTTGTTGGAAGTACACAACACGGTGTTAGACATAGGATTGTGTAATTGCTGGAACACTATCCAGACACAGGTAGAACTCTGTGTTATTCCTACAAACTTAAATTGGACTCGTTAACCCGTTTTATTATTTAGTGCAGGTCTCAACTATGTGGAGAAATTCAACAAAATAGAGGACATTCAGTTTTATTTGTATAGAGCCTGTTCACGACAAAGTCATCTCAAGGTACTTTTACAGACATTGTCTAATTATAATCTGATTCAAACAAATCCATTATATGATCCACATTAGTCCAATTTATAGTAATCACTGTGTTCATATAAGACAGTTGATTAAAAAAATAATTGCCTAGCTAAGGAAACCAACAGATTGTATTGAATCTGGGGGCGTGCATGGTGTAGCTTCATCCCATTCTACTTTTAGACACTCTAGTGTGGAAATGTGGAATTTCTAATGTTAATTTCACACATTATTATTATTTTATTTTCATTATCTTCTTTAGATCCACCCAGCATGGATCTGGGGATGTAGTCTAGGCTTTTCCAAAGCCAAGTTCCTTAAAGATTACAACAGGTGTTTCCTCTGTGTGTAAATGTGACCGGCTCAGAAGCTGAAAACTGATCAGTCACATACGGATCACTTCTCATCTCTGAGTTTTGGATCATTGTGTTTTCAAACCATAGTAAATTAAAGCCAAATAAGGCAAAGCAAGTTTATTTATAGAGCACATTTCATGTACAGGACAATTGAAGGTGCTTTACATGGCAAAAAAAAGTACATTAAAACAAAACAAACTTTTAAAAAGAAATGAAATGAAAATAGGAGAGAGAGAAAAAAATCTACAATCAAGATTAAGAATAGGACAACAGATTAAAAACATGATTAAGTTTAAAATTCAAGCTTAGAAGAAACGGCAGAGCGCCTTAAACAATGCTTCCTTTACTCAGCTTTAACCTGGCATTTATATGTGCTAATAACTGTGCGGAACAATTATTGTGTACAAACCAAACAGCGGTTGTGCATGTTTTTTAAATTACATGTACTGTAATTCAGCATTTAAGAGAAAGCGTTGTTTCCATCTGCTGTGTACTGTGTGTGCCTGTGTGTGTATATCACTGGTCTAATGTATGGGGCATTAAACTCATAGCCCGGAGACAGCTATAAAAACGGGAGGGCCAAGCTGATCAAAGTAAATGCCGGGGAAACTAGTTAAGGCCAAACCCCCCCCCCCCTTACGACTGTAATGAGCACGGCAGCTGGAGCACAGCGTGACAGGCGCACACCCACACACGCTTACCGTCCTCAATAAGCAGGGCTACTGAAAACTGGCACACAGGCACCAAAACAATGGAAATGTTTCTCAATTTCACAGAATAAAAAAATCTTGTTAAAAGATAAATGAATTAATAAAAGGTGAAGCACTCGCAGAATGTTGCAAGTTGATATCTGTAACCAAAACTTATGTATTGCATCATCACTCGGATAAAAAAAATCTTGGAAACCCATATCCTAACATCTACTTCTGTTCACTTTAAACCATCCCAAACCTGTCCACACACCCTCCCTCATCATTCCCTTTTCTTCACCTTTCTCTTAAAACAGCTTAGAGTATTCAGAAGCCACAAAACGGCTTTGCAGGAGTCTGTGATCTGTTAGGCTCAAACACTTTTAGGACTACTGTAGCCTCTGAACTTGATCCAAAGACTTTATTTAGTAGCTTTTAGGGAAAAGGGCATAAAAATCCCTGAGGGTTAGACGAGACTAGTAATTGCTTTGGAAGTACAGGTGTTGCTTTCTTATGGACCCATATTTGTTGCTAAATCAAGCTTTATCTTTTTTAATGAGAAAAACTAAACTAATGCAGACCTGTGCCTTCTTTCCCTACGCCCCATGTTTACATTACACTAAACTTGGACAACCCCATATTAAATTTGTTATGGGTGACAATTGTAGACATATGAGGTCACATGTTGCTCAGTGACCAAACTGCTTCTAGCTGAGCAGTTAGCCGTGAACATCTTGGAGTTTTGCAACTTGGATATACATTGGCACCGTGGATTGGACAGTTCACCTGTCAATCAGTGTAATCCTGCACACTATAACTCATGAAGGGACGAGTTGGCTTGTAGGACCACATGCACGTGTGCTGACAGACATGAAAACCTTGAATTCCCTGTTCTCCATGCAAACCGATGACATAAAATCCCCAGTTGGCATAATATCTTCTCCTTGCTGACTCCAGATGTTGTTAATTTGTTAAGATATTATTTAGCATTTATATTTCATCTGTAACCAGCGCACAGTGCAAACGCACAGCAGGAATGTGCCTGCAGCCAGCCGCTCCAACGTGGAACAAACAAGGCTGGTAGACGAGGGGCGGAGGACCGTCATGAAGACCACCCAGTCCGGATCTTGTAACGCTGTCAGCTCTGGGTTGCATATTATCGCCTGCTGCTTTACTGCAGATGGCACACCATCAAAGCAATGCAGTGGGAGAGGAAGAGGGATAGAGGAAGAGATGGTGTAGACTCACTTTGGAGGAGGAGGTAGTGAGAGTCACTACAAATTTGCGCACATCTGTCAAACATTGGCAGACTTGAACAGAATTGTAAACTTGAAGCCTCTGCATGCATCACTTCTATGACAGACTGATCTGGGTTCAGGGAGTCTTCGTGTCAATGTGTTTCCAGATAGGCCAAACCTTTCTGGTCATTTTAATTTTTCAGCAACATCCAAGTCCTGTTTTCATATGAACATGTGGTTATGTCAAAGATTTCGTTGTAATTTACTTTTCTCTGTCTGTTCATCACAGGGGAACAAGAAGCTGTGCCCGCAGTGCAACACCATCACCTCGCCCGGAGACCTGAGGCGTGTCTATTTGTAAACAGCACAACCATCACCTCTTCATCCTTCCAGTCCGTTCTTCCATCTTGGATTTCCCTCTCCCCTGCTGATTGTCATTTGGTTTCCTTTTTTTTTTTCCATTTTCTTGAGGGCTGGGTCAGTCGCTCCAAACCCTGCGAGAGCATTCAGAGACAAGACGGCTGTCTTTAAGACTCCGCTGACTCTCGGGGTGAAACTGGCTCGAACAAATGACTGAGCATCACTCGATGACTCTCGAGCTGACTTCATTGTCATTCGCTCGGACAAAAAAGAAAAAAGAAAATGGGAAGATCTGCAATCCCAGATGGTTGAATATTTGTTTCCACTGAAGGACTTTCTGTCAGCGGAGACCTTTAAAGCCCAGATGAGCCCCTCTGACACAAGGCTACTCTTTGCTGTTGGAAGTGGACCCTGAAAGGAACTTGTTGCTACACTTTTTGTTTTTTCTTATCCTTCAGTAGTGCTGGACAGCAGGCACAGCCATGACTTGACAAAGCTTTTTATTATTACTTGTTGCAGAAACTACTAAAGAAAAAAAACAAAAGCCGGAACCAGTCCACTAAAATCGAGCTTTCAGCCAAACTGAGAATAACCTCAACCTTCGAAAAGGAGTTTAACTCGTCTTCTCCCAAGCCCCATTCTCCCCCCCTCTCCCCCCTTCTTTTGTGGCGTTCTAGTGACGTAAACCAAATTTTCTCCCCCTCTCCAAGATGCAGTGCAAGCACATGTAATATAGTTCTATGTATGTTTACAATGTTGGGTGTAAATGACATAGAGTTCATACACATGTACACACAAAACACACATTACCATGAGAGGACACACACTGAAATATATAACAATTCCTTTTTCTAAGTCGGAAGGGTTTGGGAATAATGTTTCGGGGGTAAAAAATGGCTGGAATAAAAAGCCTTCTGTATTTTTGAAGAAAAAAAAAAGGTCATTTGAAGATTTGTTGAAGTTTTATTTGACTGTACAGGAATAATAATAATTAAAAAAAAGTAATAAACTACTCAAGACTAGATGGTCAAGGTTTAGGTGGTGTAATTTTCTGGAGAATGCCCTGAAAAATTGTAGATCTGAACATGAAGCGAGGACATATGTTGTGTTAGTTTTATGGAAAGGGAAGATTTCCTGCAGCCAAGCAGAACAGTGGCTGAAAATGTGACTCTTCTTTTAACCCCCATTTCTTCTTCCTGTCAGCTTCCTGTCAGCTGTCAACATGCTCAGATCATAGTCTAGGCACTTTTTGGTTGTTTTTTTTTTTACCCATACATGTCTCAAAAGAAAGTTTTTTCTATTGTTCTCATACTGCTATGCTGCAAAAAAGAAAAAAGAAAGGTTCTTTTAAAGCTATATCAGATGAGTGAAGGCTCTGGAAAAAGGATGCCCAAGGCTGAACTGGCAATCTCCAGAACCCACAGCATTTCCCCTTTCCCCTTACAGCATCAGCAGCCAAGGTGGTGATGTGCTTTGTGTTTGTAAAACTATGTAATCTGTGACGTCTGTATTGTTGTAAGAAATACTGAAAAAAAGAAAAATAAAACTTCTCAAATACCATGTGTTATGTTCTTTGCGCAACCTGGGTGTTCAGATGAGACAGGAATGGAAATTGCTCCTTGTTTGCAGAATGAATACAACAAAGATGGCTTTAAAGGCAAAGAATAATTGCATTCATGTGCTTTATAAAATACTACATCGTCTTCTCTATGGTTGGATAATTCGAACCGCTCACAGTTAAACGCTTCCCTTTAGTCCACAGAGATGATGGTTGTTTCGAATCCTTTTCATTTTTCACTGGAATTTCTGTGGCACAGGTCAGGTTTCGATAACTGAGTCATCACCTCTGATGAAGCTTTATTTTAACTTTGGTTGTAGCTCATTTTGTTTAGCTCATAATTAGTTAAATACTGGGGTACTATGCTGTTTCATGTACTTAAATTTCTCCAAACATGTTGATTTGAATTAGCCCTAAAGATCGAAATCCTCAGGAGTTTTATGTCTGACATAATCCGTATCTTTGTAACTTATTGGAAATGGTGGGAATGTTTTTTTTTTTCCCCATCTGTAAACTGCACATTGTAAAACTCCCTTATTCCACATTGCTTTACATGTTTACTTCACCTTTGCTGCCAGGTCATATGTACCTAGGAAGCATTTCAGGGTTTCTATTTGATTTTTGGGGTTATTTTGAAGTTTGAGTTAATATTCTATTGTTCAATTATTTGTTAATTGAATTTTAATTCTGGTCCAACTCCCAGGTTGAGAATATGACACATGTATGGCTTATCTTGGGCAGTGTCTCAACCTTCCTTTCTCTGATATGTCCATTTGTCATCAAAACCACTAGTCATCTAACAAATGGGCTTTTCAACCTTCTTTTAAAATGCCCATATTTTACCTTTCAAATGCAGAAAAATAAGATACTAATAGATTATAAATCTGACAGTAAAACTGTAAATTAGTAGTTTTAAAGTCTTGAACACCACGAACAGCTTAATGCTTGAATTTCCACCTTTTGGCTAAATGTGTCTATCCAATAATTTTGACCAAACATTTTAATACTATTTCGTACTTGCACTTGTGTCTCTATTCATTTATTACTTTCATAAAGTTTCCCATGTTCACTGCATTTAAATTTGACTATCTATTCACTACATTTAGCTAATTATTTGATTTGGTTAGCTGCTAGCTACTTGAAGCTAACTATTCAACATACCATTCACTTAACCAAGATAGCTATTTTTCAATCATTAAATTGATGGGTAAATTGTAATAATGCTTTATGTTTTTTTATATTGTTTAACCACTACTTTTAGCTAGCTAGCAATTATAAATGTTTACTACCTGTCCTGACGTTTCTGGTCATTGCCAATATTAGCATTTTAACAAGTAGATAATTTTCTTAGTTTTTAAGTTATTTTAAACTATTTCGAACACTTCATGCTTGCCATGTCCACCATTTGTCAGTTAGTACTTCTACGGCAGCTGGGCAAAGTATGACGATTCATTGTCACAACATCACGGCTAGATAGCAAAGTTTTGAATTTTAAAAAAATGATATTTTCAGTCTGCTGACAACTTAAATCTTTTTTTATTTTTTAAGTTTTCAACAAATTCTGACCTTTTAAACATTTTGTCTTTTGCCACATATTTTGCTATTAGTTTTTGCTAGCTATTTCAAATGCATCTGTTCTAAAAATGGAAGGGCTGAAAGCTAATAAGCATAGATTTATACACATTTCAAGCTTCTGCAAGGTAAACTTTGTCGTGAATAATTTATAAGAAAGGAAGGGCATCCATCATGCTTGTCAGAGCTGAAAACCAGAGCTAGAAGGAAAGTAAAGGGACAGCCGCACCTGCTGGATGACCAAAAAAGAAACCTGCATTTACACAATGTTATTAGATTGATTTTCACTATTTTAAATGTTCCACATGCTAATATAACACCTTTTTAACTTTGCTTTGTTATGTTATATGCAGCATGTTTTCTTTACACTGATGGACATATCAGGTTGTTGATGTAGGGTTTAGTGTCTTGCCCAAAATCATTTTGACATGTGGACGCACTGAGGATAAAACCACTGAATATCTTTTTGGAAGATGACCAATCTACCTGCCAAACACCGCCTCAGCCATTATGTCCAAAATTTTCTTGTAGAATTAAAGCATATTTGAAAAGTGTATTGATTGTTGCACTATTAGCTAATATCAGCGTAGTTTATCCAACATCACCATGTCTGCAAACAACCATCACACTGGGCATTTCTGAACCTGCAGGCCTCTCACTATTGATTAATTAGTGATGTCACTGTGACTAATGAGGATTTCCATTTCAGCAAGAATACTAAATCATTTAGTCCAACCTTGCTAAATACACAAATGAAAACACATTATATACAGCTAACTTATACAAAAGTGATATCCATGTTATTAAAACTACAACTGTAATAGACACTGCCAAATTTAAAGCCTGTTTTCCATAAGGTGAAATAACTAAATGTGTGTGTGTTAGATCATTGTCAGAGTGAGTCATTAAGGCAAGTGTTGTCAGATGCTAATAAAAGGTAATTGCAGGGGGAGGAAGCCGCAGCAGGAGACAAATCTTGCTTGAAACCAAACTATGTTGAGATCAGTTTTGGATGGCGTGGCGGCATGCTGCTTACACTGCGCCCAAAACCACAATGTCTGTCTCAGACAACATTCCTGTCAGAGTTAATCCATCCCAAGTAATCCCAAGTAAAGCTACTGTTCATAAACTGTGAATCCAGAGATCCTGTAAAACTTCCTTGCAGAATATGTTAAATATAAATGATAAATTACTAAACATTATCCAGCTAAAACAAATAGCTTTACTATATAGCAAGAAAAGAAAGTATATAAATAAGCTGTTTCCAGCCAATGGTTTGACCATGATTTACCATGTAATCTAAAAACTATGACGAAGACAGACATGTATGATGCTCAGCTGAGAGAAGGGGTCAATAAAGACACACTCACTGGACACTTAATTGGTTAAACCTGTTCACCTGCTTGTTCACAAAAAGAACTAATCATGGTAGTAACTCAATACATTTAGGTGTGTAGGCATGGCCAGATGACTTGTTGAAGTTCAAATCAATGTGGCATGGTTGTTGGTCTGAGTATTTCTGAAACTGCTGAACTAGCAGGATTTTCACACAACCTCTAGTTTTGACAGAGAATGATCTGGAAAAGAGAAAATATCCAATGAGCAGCAGTTGTCTGGACCAAAATGTCTTGTTGATGTCAGAGGTCTGGGGAGAATGGGCAGACTGGTTGGAGATGAAAACAGGAAGTCACATAAACTTGTCATTAACCAAGGTATGCAGAATACCATCTCCGAAAGTACATGTTCGACATTGAAGCAGATGGGCTGCAGCAGCAGATGACCACATCAAGTGTCACTCCTGTAATCTACGAACAGGAACCTGAGGCTACAATTCACACAGACTCACCAAAACCGGAAAACAGAAAATGGAAAATGTTGCGTGGTCTGATGGGTCTCCATTACAGCTGCAGCATTCAGATAATAGGCTCAGAATTTGGCGTAAACACGAAACCAGGGATCTACCCTGCCTTGTATCCAGTTCGGACTGGTGGTGGTGACTTAATGGTGTGGAAGATATTTTCTTGGTAAATATTTGGTATTTGAGCATGGTTCTAGCCCCGCAACCTACCTGAGTA
>JAOXYM010000008.1:7829597-7841969 GCA_028567055.1 Leptatherina wallacei | reverse complement strand
AATGTTTTATGTAAAGCACTTTGAATTGTCTTGAACCTGAAAATGTGCTATACAAATAAACTTGCCTTGCCTTTAATATGTGGAGTGAATTGATGTTCCCTCTAAGCCACATGTTCAGGACAAAATTATCTTTTAACAATCCCCCTTCCTTCATTCTTGCTGCTCAGTCTCTGTTGGAATTCAAAATACATTCCTGCAGCAATGGTTTGCTGAAACATGAAATACTGAATTCCCCAAAAATCATAAACGTTATTCCCCAGTGATCTCAAATTCCACAGAAAAGTTGATTTAAAAATGGTTTAAAACTTTCTTTTCTTTGCCCTACATGCCAGATGTCTCCTCTAGAACTGGTTTGTTATACTTCAAATTTGGGGTTGTGCTACAAAACAAGGAACAAGACTAGATCTTATCTCTATTTGAGGTCTTGTTAAGGGTATTCATTTGGCTTTGTATAGCTATCCAGTTGGCATGACTGCTTGTACCTGAATTTCTAGTAAAAAACAAATAAAAAACCCTAAGCCAGCATGGAAAATATTTCATAATTTCCTTTTTTGTTTCCCTTTCAAGAAAAAAAAAAGCTCAGAAAACAATCTATAGACACAATATGGCCAGTGTAACTGCAACAGGACGCCACAAGTGCAGAACTGTTAAAATACATGCAACAGGAGGAAAAAGAAAATTACATGAACCCATGACTTTAAGAAAATGTAAATCTTTACAATTTGCCTTGGGATCAATAAAGTATTTATCTATTTATCTACCTGCACATCAGTTCATATTGGTCATAGCATAAAGAGCCTGCTGCATACAACTTGATCATTAATGTGCATAAGAAATGTCCTGAAGTTCTTTATTTTATTATCATTACTATTAGATTTCCAGACAAAATCGCAAAGACTTCCCCTATGCCATCTACATAAATGTTATGCTTATTGCTTGTGGCCTGTACAGAAGAAGACAAACAAGTGGATGTCCAAAAACGTTAAGCAAGTGAGCCAGAAATAAAAATCATATAGGCTGCCGTAGATCCCCACAAGCTTTTATTCTCTCTTGGTGAAGAGGAGTGAACATGTAGGCTACTGTATAGTTTTAAGAAAGTGCAAAAAAGATTTTTGAAATTACTTTTGCATCTTGCCTTTCTTAGTAATCTGGAAAGCAGACCATTTTAATATTTCGTTAAACAGTGATAAATAAAAGACATAAACAATTGATCAGAAGTCAGAACCCCCCCCCCCCTTTCTTCTGAATACTTTAATCACTGCAATAAACAAGTTCTGACAGACATACTGACTGTTTGTGTGAGTAGGTTATGCTGGTGTGTGTGTTCCCTCTCCTGCAGGGTTATTTGCTGTTATCCCAGGACTCTGATGGTGTTTGATATCGTCCCCTGCGGTGCCCTCTTTAGACCCTCTTTAACGCCCGGTGGGGCAGCCCAAAGGCTAGGGCAAGCCTGTGATTGTAGCCCCCCATGGTGCTGGGAATGAGGGGCCTGCCTACCTCCAATTACACCTTACCCAGCCCCATGAAACGCAGAGCTTTACGGCTCTTATCCAATATGAACCCCAGGCAATAGAGGGCAGGAAGAATAGGGCAGCAGCAGGTAGTAATGGAGCTTAAATGGCAGCAGGCATTCCACAGTGTGAGGCCTGTCTCGCTGCTGGAGACCAGTAGGGCCGCGGATAAGAGATGGATAGTAGATGGTAGAGACACACTGGTTTTCACAAAGACACATGAACAGAGTCACACCAAGGCCTGTCTGTGCATGTACTGATGCACATTCACAGCTACACTTCTTTTAGCCAATTTCTTGGCATACTTTGAGTTATTCTTTCTTCTTTCATTTCTAAATGAATTCTCATCTGTTTTTAAAAAAAGCACCATAAAGCTTTAAAAGGTTGCATCTTTCCATTTATCTTAATGCCATTATTAAGCTGGGATATGTCACATCACAGTACTGACAGGCCCAAGGGATAAGTAGACGTTCAAGTAAGGTGTCTGTGAGGCTGAAAGAGACACACTGCGGTGAACATGCCATAATACCTGCTTCCCATTTTCTAAAAGAGTTTTATACTATATTCATACCAAACATCTGATAGGGAATTAAGCCACAGGCCATCAATAAAAAGGAGGGACCCCAGGAAAAGAGGCTGGACAGGTAGCTCCTGCTGTGAAACCCACTGGGCGGCCCCGGGAAACTCAGGAGTGGCAGCACATCTCAGTGAAACTATCAGCTATAAATCATATCTACTGCTATTTAAAAGAATTGCAAGGAACAGAAAAAAGGGAGGGTGGAATGGTTTTAACTCTGGTTTTAACTCAAAAAAGATTTATTAGTGACAAAAGTATTGTAAAGTCATTTTAAAGGCTTAAAAGCCAGAAAACCCATGTTATGAAATAAAAAAAAGTAATTAAACCCTTTTTGAATTCTCATTTTATGTGCATGCAGCACAGACATTTAAAAAATAACAGGCTAATTAGCTGTTATGAATGCTCATCTGTGTTAATTGTTGCAATCTTATTGGTTTAAGAAAGCCGTACAGCTCTTTCAGGCATCTAAACAGAAATCACATTTCCTATATGTAATGTCCAAGTAAGCAAAAGTGCAACTAGCATGTCAATATTTTTAGTGACTTAAAGTGTAGAAAACATGTTGTAGAATTAGATTTCTGATAAAAAAAAGTCTATATCTGCCACACATTAACATTTTAAACATTGTGTTAGTTTTTTTTTAACTTAAGACAACACAGCTGCACCGCATGAGGAAGAACAACCAAACTGAGTGATAGAATCTGAAAAAAAGACCAGCTAACTTGAACAGAACTGTGAAAACCTCACTCATGCGGTACTGTCTATACCTGTATCTGTACATCACTGGAAGTGATGTGAATTTATGATGTAAGTCCACTTTTAGCTCGCACTACAACTCTAAAGATGATGTTAGAGAGACTTTTATTGACATTGACAATAAGTTGTCATTTGGTGTTAAAATCAGTTTCCTTCTCTGCTCCTGGTTTCCACCAGTATGGCTCCTGGAGTTGCTGACTGATCATGCTTTAGGGATGGTTTTCCTTTCCATGTGACACCATTAGTTTATGGTACTTATTGATACCAACACTTTTTGCCCCTTAAAGGAAAAATCACACTCTTGTACAGTGTGCATGAATCAGCAAAGGCAATATGAAATATAAATGAAACTCATGAACATAAATACTTGAAATAAGTGCTTATAAATCATAATAAAAAAGATCAAAGTAAAGCAAATGAAAATAAATCTTTTCAAAGTGATAACAAAAATAAATAATGTATTAATGTAAAATTAATTCAATTTCTTGATTTGAAAGGAAATAGCTCAAGAACCTGCATTAAAAACCAGTAAAATATTAAAAACAACATCATTTTCACTAACACTAGCAGTATCATCATCGTCATGACTCTGATAGACTTACACAGAAAGAATACGCTGGGGCTGGTTGTCACACACTATCCCAGATAGCAGACACATTAGGGCCTAATCTGGGCTACGTTTGGCACTTATGGCTCAGTTATGGCACTGGTAAGTGTTGTGTGGGCCACATGGGGTCCAGATGTCAGTTGTTGGCTTGAACGTGGATGATACAAAGTGTTGTGTAGGTCAAAAATGCTCCAAATATGAGGAACTGGCCTGGACATAGATTATAGAAATTTCTTGGCCCACATGCAGGGGTCCTGTGGCTGAGTTTTGGTAGCCACACTCACATGGAGTCAATGCTGTAAACCAAAGCCAAATGTGATCCAAACAAAACTGGATTTGTTGGCTAAAATTGGGTTAAACATTTTTCACTATCTGGGTTTTATAGCCTAAAACTTTAAGAAGTGAAAACAACTTGCATGTTTTGTATTTTTACAGTGGTATCACAATATTTAAAAAAAAAGTATCTAAATCAAATTGATTCCAAAGTATTGATAAGCCCGCCTCTATATGCAACAGGCCTGTGACTGACTGATCTACTCTCCAGCTGGTGCCTGTTCTTTTGTCATGTAGTAACATTCGGCCAAGCATGGTCAGCGGACATTTCTACTGTTCTGGGATCTAAACCTTTACCAGGAAACTCAGCTGACTTTCTCTCCGTAGACCACCTTGCCCCCCTGAACAGTTATTCAGAACAACCAGCACTTTGGACCAGTATCAGCACAATATATCATCTTGTAAATAATTTGATCCACAAGTCTCTTTACAAGTTTGTCGCTGTTTCAAGTTTCCCCTTCATCTTTGGTCCCCTGGGTAACACTTTTATCTTTTACCACCTGTGTGATAGGAACGTCAGGACTCATCAAGTTCTCATAAGACATACATGTTGTGTCCTTGTGTATTCATGTGTCTGTGTATTCGTATACTGTAAAAATGTTTTTAAGCAGATATGTACACTATTAATTACAAAAATTGTACACGTCAGCTATCATAAAGGTAAAATGCACATATGCTGCACAAATAATCCCTTTGTAACTCAAGGGAATACTTTTTTAATAATTTCTCTGAATGGGATCCTTTTTTGTTCGCCTTATTTTTCTTCTCAGTTTCTGCATTTATGTCTCAAATACATTCAGTTGATTAGTAGCTTTACAAGCTACAAACCAATGGACAAAACATTTGCGAATAACATAACTGGCATTGGATGAGTGTGGCAGGTGACCCAAGGGAAATGTGTTCCTGTTGTTACCCACTGTGTAACCCTATGGGGTAAGCTAATAACACCCCAGCCTACTTCCCTCCATGCCTCAAGACTGAGTTTAATTAAAAAAGCTTTATTCACATTTTACTAGGTGTGTGAGGGCAGTCATGTCCTAAACACCCAGTAACTTGAGATGCACACCTTCCATGAATGATTAGTGTGATTTTATGGTAGACAGGGACTTTCAGAAAGGGGCAGGACAGGCATTTCAGCTCCTGCTGAGAAGCTCCTTCGGCAACCCCGAGGCACAGTGGTGACACGACAACTCGGAAGGACAATCAATTTAAAAAAGAGTTAGTGCTGTGTTTTAAAGATTTTTTTTTAACCTTTGTTGTTTGACCTCTCTTTGTCTGTCAGTTTTAACAAACATCAGTTGGTCACATTTTTCACATTAATACCCACACAATTAATGCATGGTTCCAAATAATCTGAACTATGGAGGATGGCTCTTTGAATAGGCCAGTACTGACCAAGAAAACCAACAGAAAATTAAATTTTACTGGAAGCATGCAATGTAGAAATGAATCATATAACACATATATTCATGAATCATATCATTCTGGATGTAAATGTAAATTTAACTCAGGGAAAAAGCCAAGTATCAGTAGCTACTGCGCATGGACACAGGTACATGTTTTTATAAACAGTGAAACTGATGTGCACAATTTCACAGTTTACAAATATTACAAATATTACCAGTGCACATGTGTAAAATCTGAAAGAAAGTACATGCATTCATTATCAGGATTACAATCAGCTCCGTGTTGTTTAACAGTCCCAGACAGAATGACACGTTAATGCTACAGTCTTATATTTCTTAACATGCTCTGGTGCAGGGATCTCAAACTCTGGGCCCTGGGACCAGACTCAAGTTCTACAAGATCCATTAAGTGGAGTCAGGTGTGTTGAAGCAGGGGGACATCTAAAACCTTCAGTGTGGTATATTGCAACTTAAAATATAACGGGAATGTCTTCTGCACAATCAGCATGTTCTAAATCAGCTGATGCCTTATATTGCTGTTGTTGTTGTTTCATGAACACAGACCATCCATCCATCCATCCATCCATCCATCCATCCATTTTCTGTACCGCTTAATCCATGCAGAGTCGCGGGTGGGCTGGAGCCTATCCCAGCAAGTATCAGGCTAGAGGCAGGGTACACCCGTGACAGGTCGCCAGTCTGTCGCAGGGCCGTCACAGAAAATATGTATCAAATATGATACATACAACATTAAAGGGTTAAAAATCAAGTCAAAGTATTCCCTCTTCTTTTTGTTTTTTATGCTAGTGTTTCCTTCGAAGTAAATCTATAAAAGTAATTGCTGAAAAACTCAAACAATTCTATGCGAGTCTATCAACCGTGATGAACAGCACCCAGCTACTGAGATACACTTGATCAAATGTGTAGTGGCTCAAAAGGATCAGAAATCAAGTTTCAAGTGGAAAAAATATGATGTCATGTAGAAAATAGGTGATGTCAGTGTTAGTACTTAATAAGGAAACACAAATGGTGGGAAAGAGAGTGAAGGAATGGAAATGGCACATGGGCAATTCTGAGAGAGCAGGGGTGACCGGCGGTGACTGAAACCTGCTTTAGAAAAAGGAAAATGGGGGCCACATGCATAGGGCTCTAACACTGTAAAGAAAATATATAGAAAATGAAGGAAGAAAACAATGATAAAGTTAGCATTAACTGAAGGTAGATTGCCATATGCAAGTCAGAGGTTCACAAGATTCAAATGTTTATATAGTTTACCTCCTCTCATACATTTTTCTGGAAAAATGGCATAGCATACCAAAACCAAAGGTAGAGCGTTGCAGTTAGAGAAACAGGATCTGAAGCTATATAAAAGTTATGAACTGGTGCTTCTGACAATCAAAAAATGGACTGGAAGGGAAATTGATGGATTCTACTTGATCTCCAAATCTCCATTTTTGAGTTCTCAATTTTTAATTGATTTTTAAAATGAAATACATATTCTTTACACCTCTGCTTTAAATGCAGCCTTTATAAGAGCCCTGGTTTAGAAACATCTTCAGTCTACAACAACCCAGATCAGGAGTCCCTCTGACCTGCCAGATGGAATCTTACTTGAAGAATGACCTTTTCAGGGCCTGCCTTTCCTGTAACTCACATAGTTATAGTCTAAAGTGTTATATTCTTTGGTTTTGGTTCTATTCTCAGATGATGAATCTTAGACTTTGTCTTTTTTATTTACTTTTTTCCCCTCCCTATGGAAATAAATAAACCAGGAATAATGGGGGAAAAAATGGTTAAAAGGGTAGATTTCCCTCTTGTTCTACTTTATTCCATCCACTAGAGGTCAGCAGCATGTTTGTTACTCACTCCAGCTCTCTGTTTCTAAATAAAACAACAGATTAGTTACAGTTTTATTTATTTGGTTCAACTGGTAGATTCTTTGCTTGTTGCTTGAATATTTGGACTACAATTTGTCCCTGCAGGATTTTTTATTTCCTTATTTAGTCCCACAGAAAATAACGTGATAAAGTTCACTTTTACCACCAACTTTCTGATTGTCTGTCAGCATTTTCTCTTTGGACAAATTAGTCATATGAAATAATCTGGTATTTCAGGTTTTATAGGTATTACAAATGATCTGTAAACATTGCAAGTGCATTTATTTATTGTATTTGTTTTTACTGTACCCATATAAAGTTACACATGGTGATTACTGGATGTTACTCAGACTTATTCCCATCACAGTTCTCGAACAGCACAGACAACCTGACTATCAGCATTCTTACCATGCCAATCGACGAGCATATGCAAATGCACGGGTGTAGTTGTTCACGTTCATTGCCCATATGATAAGGACTAAAAAATATTTCCTAAATAAAATATCTAGGATCAACATAGGTAAATAACTTAATAGCAGTAAAAGAGATACAACCGTGATTATGTATTCTGAAGCATTTGATTGAATCCTGGATCAAATTAGAAATACTGGGATGGTATTTCCCTCACCTGGTTGGGCAGTATGTCCCATAAACAGATGCTAAAGCTCCTTGTTGTAGCCACCCCAGGTTTATATTCTGACCAAGGGCCCTTTGCTCTCTCTGACCCTCTCCCTGTCCACTGACAAATAAAGGCCACTACAACCCTTACTTTTTAAAAAATAGAATAAGGAATAGTCCGTAGAAACATGTTTAATGATATTTATAATCTCCAGTAAGATGTTTCAGTAGTTTTGGTCTAATTATGCTCTCAAATTCTGATTAAAAGTGAAAAAATGTTTTTGACTTTGCCAATGAATTGGCCAAAAGGCTTGGGGCAATGTTGTAGCTTCAACTTACAACTTCAACATAGCACAGGGCAGTTACAAGGAAACAATCCTAATTTGGAGTGTTATTGATAAAACAACTATTTTACACAAGCAATGAAAGGACGGAAGAAAAAACCCTTTAACTGACTGGCACTTGTAAGATGATCTGCTTATCTAATGATGGAAAATTGACAGAGATATTTTGCTTTTCCTGTTGGTTGTTATCATTTCTCATCAGAAACCACTGTTGTTCTCTGCAGAAATACTGTACATTCCAAAGTTTATCTGAAGATATGATCTGCATTTGGGTGATTCAGATTTTTTTTCCAAGTCACGTCCCACTTTGAACAGCACACTGGGTGCAAAACCTTCTCTGTTGAGAATTATCTGTAGCGTCCTCAAATTCTCTGATTATCTATGCAACAATATGACACAGACGAGATAAACACAGCAAGAGAAAACAACTGTTTACCAAAGTATCCATGAGCCCTCTCATCTATATTCTCTCACTAAATATTCATTTTGGACCTATGGAGAACAATATTGAGTTTAACTGAGGCAACATTACAAATTTGTAACTTTCCTCCACTGTTGAAAACAGCTCTGATGATTTCAAACAGAAGATTCAAAGTGCATTTCAGAGCAAATATTCTAAAGAAGACAAAATAACAACACAAATGGAAATATTCTAAAACTCTGATCCTCTTGGGCTACTTTATAACCAGATGTTGATTATCAAAGCAAAACACCAGAATCCTCAGGTTCTGGGAGTTTGTCAGAAATCTCTACTTTTTCTCTTAAACATTACTTCATTATGAGAAGTAAACTGGGATGTCATGCTTTGTGTTTTGGGTCATCTCAGAAAGGTGTCTCGCTTTTTTAACAAAATCCTTTACAGTTGTGCTCCTTTGTTCTTGCTTCCATCACGTCGGTCTGTAGTCTTTTCATAGAACCTGATAATCAACATTTCTGAGCATGCCAGCAGACACATGCTGTCTTAAAAAAAAAACTCCGTTCCCCAGTTACCCATGTCTGACAACAGGGGCTACAATTTCTGGGAATTTGTACCTGGGAGATATGAGGAAATACAGATGTGTTGATGTATTCTGAGACATTCTATGTCCCAAAATAATGTTAGAAAACAGACTCAGTGATAGTTGGGAGCACCCATTGAGCTGTTTCTTTTAAATATCTTAGCCAACTTTATATCCTAAAGTTGTAGCGTAAAGTGCTAAATGTTTCTGACTTACAGTTTGGTTCGTTAGTAGAGAAACAAAGTTTGTATTCTTGAGATAACCGGATTATTCAAATGTGGGGTGATGGGACTGGAGCTGTTTCTAGTCCAACACTGAGCCAACACAGAGAGACAAATATTTAATCAGACTCACACTGAGTGAGAATATAGAGAGTCCAATCAGCCCACATGTCTTTGGACTGTGGGAGGAAGCCAGGAAATAACCCAAGCATAGTTGGAGAACATGCAAACTCCACACAGGTTCCACCAGAAACCTTACATAAGAATTATAAAAATAAAGAATAGGCAGCTGAAAGGCTGAAATTGTGATGTGTCTTACAAAGTTTAACCTTCACTCATTCACAGAATTCACATGACTGTAGCCCCTCACTAGCTGTCATGGGGTCTATTTCAATCAATGAAATCAGGTGTAACACAGTAACCACTTAGTTTTGATACCACCTTAATCATATGGTTATCACAAGAAGAAAACAATCCTCAGTAACTCGTGATTATCAGAAAAATAATTTGTTATCTCGAGATAACAATTTAAAAAGTAATAATAGTGGACCACGGACACTCTCGGCTTCCGTACTTGAGGAACACCTTTAGAGATTGTTTAGTAACTGGTTGAGAGACCACTGTGCTCCAAACACTGCTCATGACCCGAGAGGTCATTTACAAACCAGCCGGCTTTTAATGTCTAAAGTAAAGTGATCATCATATATAAAATTAATACAATTTCATATGTCATCACAGGTAATAAAAACTAGCATCAATATATCTGAAGAGCATTTTATAGAATTAGGAACTTAAATAATTGCAGCAAGAGACATAACTGCTTACATGACTGCAGCCTGTAAGCTGTTAGAAATTCTGAATGAACCAATACCTTATTGTTTATTATTCATGATCCTTATTTGTCACTGCCTCAGCAGTGACTATTCTTCCCGGGGTCAAATGAAAAAAAAATTACAATACAATTAAAAGATTAAAAGATTATTTATTTGGGTATTGAGCCCTATTAGACAGAGAGGTAAGCAGCTCTCATAAAGTCTTCGTAGCTTTACCTGGGAAGAATGTTGAAGTTCCAGTTTTCTATCAGAGGCTGGCTCAAACCACTGAGCAGTTTGGATCTTGTATCACGATGTGTTTTTTTCTCCACATTATATTGACATCCCAGAAACTAAAGGACCACACTAAACCATCATCTGTGAGCTGCTTCTTAATGAATCTATCTGACACTGGTAGTTCCTGTGACTTAGGTCTATGGGTACTGTGTTTTATTTGTTATATGAACATGGTGTTTCTTGTAATAATTTTGGGAAACAAGGATTTAAACAAAATAATGTATTCAACTTCGGGAGTCAACAACACTTTTCTATATAAACAGGATAAATGCTTCAAACATCCTTTCTGAGTCTTATTTGAGAACAACATATAATTTGCAGCTAACTGCAAACGGTTTTGTTTCTTTTCTCAGTAGATGTCATGGCATTGGTTGTGTTTTAGGTTTTAGTTGTGCATTTTTCTCATTATGTGTTGCTTTATATTGCTTTATATGTTTTGTCTTATTTTGTAAAGCTTGTTCCTATGTTGCTTCAGGTTAGATTACTTTCTTTTTACCTGGTTTCTGTTAGCTGATTGCACCACCTGCTCCTCATCTTTTCATTAGTTCAGTATATATTAGGGGTAGGTGTATTGATACCTTGGAGTTGATACTTTGAGATCTGCCAGTCAAAATATTGGATTTAATACTTTTTTTTAGTATGCCGGTGTGCTTATTCAAGCATTTCCCATGGACTTTGGTTTATATCATATGTACCTCCATGTATATATCCCCTTGTACATGTGCTAGGTCCTGGTCCTACTATAGGAGCTGCAGGGATTGCAGCGGTATGTCTGGGTGCAGCAGAAGCAATGGCAGACCAGTTTCGACAAATTGAAAGATCTTTTCTATGATGGTTAGGTGTGGCAGTGGGAGCAGCTGTAGGAGCTTTTCTGTCTTTATCCACCCACAGTGGACTTTCAAAGATGTTCACTGGTTTATATGGAGTAACAATTCCTGCAGGGAGCTATCTTACACAGTTTTGTTTGAATGTTTTTGAAAGCAGAGGGTGGAAGTTTAAATTGTGTTCTTGTGTATGTGTGTTACACTTTTAACAATATGGTCATATTTCATCGTCACCTGTATGTAATTTTTTTCTTTCTTACTTCTACCATTGGGATTGTCTTTCTTTTATGCTTGTCTTATTATTTAACTTATTTCCAGAGATCTAATCCTTATTGTAAGTCCTCCTGAAAAGTCATCCCTCTTTTTTCAAAATGGCATATTTAGCAGTTTTTGCCAAGAAAAAACCTTTCAGAGCCCTAAAATGGTTTAGCAATGGCTCTATCCACCTTTATCCTGAGATCGAGGAAATTCTTTTCATGTGGTCCTATTTTTTACAGTGTAGCCTATACATTAGTTCACATTTTTTGTTTAAAATCCTCTTAGCAAGCTTCCTGTTGTTGTTACTGCTGTAACTGTGTGTTCACATGTCGCATGTCAGTAGTTTGAACTTGTGACTGAATGAAACATGGTATCCATTTGTTTTAGATGCTTTATGTTTACTGTGATATTTTTGGTAATACCAATGCATAGTTCATGGATTTTGGTGAAAATTAATCTGGCATTAAGTCCCTTCAGAACGCCTTGTCACCATAGGGAGCAGGGCTTTCAGCTGCTCTGCTCCCAAACTATGGAACTCACTTTCACCCGACCTCCGTAATACTGACTCTCTTCATCTTTTTAAATCCCATCTCAAAACCCATTTGTTAATACTTGCCTTCAACCTCTAACCCTTTGTCAACTTACTTGTCTCACAGCTAATCACTACTTTTAAAATGTTCCTGTTTTATTGTATTCATCTGTCTTGTATTTTGACTGCTTATTTTATTTTACTTTGTTTTTTACTTTGTATTGTAAAGTGACATTGGGTTTCTTGAAAGGCGCTTTAAATAAAATGTATTATCATTAGGGGTCCAAGCCGCCGAGTGTGCAGGACCCGTGTTGCAAGTGCAACGCGGTGCAGGACCCGTGTTGCAAGTGCAACGCGGTTCCCAGCACTCAGCGGTGCTGGAACCCTATTGTTTTTGTTCCGTT
>JAOXYM010000008.1:7793829-7806599 GCA_028567055.1 Leptatherina wallacei | reverse complement strand
AATAAATAAATAAATAAATAAATAAATAAATAAATAAATAAATAAATAAATAAATAAATAAATAAATAAATAACATTGGGATATAATGTTATTTTTTGGGGGGGTTATTTTACATTGTCTTTTAAATACAAAGTGCACTACAGAACTTTTGCCATTTTATAAGTGATGCGCTCCCTATCAACGGCTAATTTGGCATCAATCTTGCATCCTACCTGTACTGTGAGCTCTCTCCAGACAGTAAACAACAGTCTTATCTTCACTCTTGTCTTATCTCTTGCTCTGTCTCTCTTTTGTTTCCTCTCTTCCTCTGATAAAGTGTTCTAACATTTCTTTGCTGAATCAGCTACAGTGCATGTACAAAATGGCCAATGTGTTTATATCTGCTTGCCAGCGTGTGACGCAGTAAAGCGAAATTTGAACGTCACGCAGCGTCCCGGATGAAAAAGGTACGTAGTGCGGTTTCTCAGCCGCAGGATGATGCTGAGCAGCGATGGCTCCAGAAATGCACATAATAGATGCCACTGTGCCATCAAACAAGTCGGGAACAGTGAGTTTTAAGGTCCTAACGTTTTTTTTAAAGTGCAAATTTTAAGGTCATAAAAAAATGTTAAAATGATTCAATTTATTTGATCAAATTTTAAACAAATAAGAAAATTATTGACAGTCAGTGCTGCTAAGATGTATTAACATTATGTTAAGTTTCCCCCACCACACATTGGATATAACATTGGCTATGTATATCATATATATATATATATATATATGTTATTATAAAATAATAAGATATTAGAATGACTTCAAGAAAGCTATGAAAGGTTTTTACAATAAACCATTTTCATTTGTTATCGTAGCACACTGGAAAAAAAATATTTTTGCTTTTCAGATTTTCCTAAATTCTAAATCTGCTCTATGGACTTCCCCCCTGCTTACAGTTTTGTTTTGTTTTTTGACAGTGACCTTATTGTTTAAAATCCATTGCTTTAGTGTGCATGCTCAATCATTAGTAACTGCATAGTAATCAGTAATAAGTGATTTACTATAAATAAGTGTTTGATAATAATGATGCCACTACATATAATGCTGCATTAATCTATTATCTACTAAAATCTAAAATATCATCTACTAAGACATATTGATTTGCATCCAATACCAACATTTCTCATTTGTTTATGTAAACAATGTGCATGCTTAGCAACCAGAACACAGTTATTTATTTTGAACATGTGAAATCTGCATCAGTCAAACCTAATAGTGATGCAGGAATGTATTCCATGACGTCTTAATTTTTCAAAGCCTTACATTACTTTTTTTTTTCTTTTTGTACTCATTGTCTTGTTTGTTGTAAAATGTTTGCAAATATACCCCTCCCAGTGTGTAGGAGTAAAAGAAAGGAGGCAAACATGCTGGACAGGTTACTAGCACACTAACAAACTTTGTCACATGCACATAGGGTGTGATTTAGACCCAACCTGCCGGTCTGTTGAAGGAAGAAGAACATTTTAGAGAAGCCAAAGGACAACAAGGAAACACAAGCCATGCTGATGCTTAGAAATTGTTCTTACAAGTTACATTTTTATAAAAGAAGTGAAAATGAAGCATATCCTTTGATGACTTGTTCCATGGAAAGACAATTTATAAGCCATGCTGATGCTTAAAAATTGTCTTTCCATGGAACAAGTCATCAAAGGATATGCTTCATTTTCACTTCTTTTATAAAGATGTAACGTGTAAGAACAATTTCTAAGCATCAGCATGGCTTGTGTTTCCTTGTTGTCCTTTGGCTTCTCTAAAATGTTCTTCTTCCTTTAACAGACCGGCAGGTTGGGTCTAAATCAAGTTTTTTTTAGAAGAAAATGTATTTATTGCAATGTAGCTGTAGAGTTCTGTTTTCATTTGTTTGTTTGTTTTTTGGCCTTGTGATGGCTGCTGGCAGGAAAGATCTCGAGTACCTCTGTCTTGCATCGGACTTGACGAAGCTTCACTGAACACACTGTTGTTTCCTCATCGTGTTGTGTAGAGGATGCAACAAATCTTTCACTATTCTACAGCAGTTTGTGCAGCATTCTTTTCTGCACAATCAGCACAGCAGCTCCAGTCATACCCAGCACAGAAGCAGTTTTCTTGATCAGTTTGCTCAGCTTCTTTAAATCTCTGATGCTGTTGCCCCAACAGATGGCTGCACTTTCCACAACAGACTTACAGAAGATATGCCAGTCTGTTGTCCAGCTGAACTCCAAGGTATGTGTATTACTCCACTACCTCCACCACTTTTCCCAGGATATAAACTGTACTTTGTTTACTCTTCTTTCTCCTGAATATATAAATCCGTCCATCTTCTACCACTTATCCGGGGATGAGTCACAGGGACAGGATCCCTATTCCCCAGGATCTCCTCCCAGTGGGACGTGCCCAGAACACCTCACCAGGGAGGCGTCCAGGAGGCATCTTAACTAGATACCTGAGCCACCTCATCTGGCTCCTCTCTTTACTCTGAGCCCCTCCCGAATGACGAAGCTTCTCACCCTATCCCCAAGGGAACTCATTTCAACTGCTTGTATTCAGAAACTTGTTCTTTTGGTCTCTAGCCACACGCGACCATAGGTGAAGGTAAAGAATGGAGATCGATTGGTAAATCAAGAGCTTCACCTTTTGGCTCAGCAACTTCTTAACCACAACAGATCGATGCAGAGTCCGCATCACTGCAGACATCCCATCAATGTCGATCTCTCGCTCCATCCTTCCCTTGGTAGTGAACAAAACCCTGAGATATTTGAACTTCTCAACTTGGGGAAGGATCTGTTTCCAGACCTGAAGAGGACACTCCCCCCTTTTCTGGTTAATTCCTTACATAAATTATACAAACTTGGGTGTTTGGACTTTGGATGGATTTATTTTCATTTACTGCTATATTATGAGTGTGTGGTTTAGTTTTTTGCCTGTTTTTGTTTGTTTGTTTGTTTGTTTTAAACATATGTTTATATGCCAACATGACAAAAAAAGAACTTAGTTAAATGTTTAAAACCACGCCTGGTAAGGATAATATACAAAAACTCAAAGTTAGTGTTAAGCTGGCCCATCCAGGAAAAACACCCAACAACTGATGGTCAAAGACTTTTGATCTTGATATGTAAATTACTTAAATTGTCAACTTATATGACTTTTAAGTGCAGACGGGTGAAAGAAGGGAACGGGAATTATTTCTTTTTTATCTCATTTATTTATATCTATTTTCATTTGATTTATTTTTTTCTGGTCCTTGGGAGTATGTGCTTCATTATTATAGAATATAGACTGTTAATCAAATACTGTAATAAAAGTGTTTATACAGCAGAATGAGCTATTTCAGTAATATCAACTAATGTGTCATTGTAATATCAACTTTGTGTAACTGCATAGAAATGCATCTGAACCTTAGAATCTCCAGCGTAGTCACTGTGTGTGTATTTGTGTGTCCCTGGAGGGGTGTGTATGTGCCAACCTAACATGTTTATGCAGTGCTTCATTGCTGGTAATGGTATAATTGACTGTCAGGTTTTTTTCACTTTATGTGGCTACAGCGGGTGATGCTATCAGCAAACCACCGGCGCCAAACCAATAGAATGGAAGAAAACAAAATAAGGAAAAAAATCCTGTAGCTGTCACTGCTTTCAGGCAGAATGTGTTTTTATGAAGTGCAGTACACATTGGACCGAACTTTGGAAAGGTAGCGTTGCTCGTACTGTTTGCATGTGTGACAGAGATGCAGCAGATGTTTTTTCTATGTAACTTTAAACATAGCAAACCTCACCAGATCTTGGTGAACCCATGGATGTAAAGTTTAATAACCAGTTGCAATACTGTCACAATAATAATAAATTAAGTAAATTGGATGCCACGTGTGGCTTCTGTCCGAAAGAAGTGATCATGTTTTTTTCTTTTCATTGTTTATGTTGTGCATCTTTTACATCTTGTTTAAATACCTTTGTGTCTTTTCTAAGACTTTGAATAGAAAGACTGTTAAAGTGTAGAAAACGATATAGCCCTCAGAAGATTTCATCATGCCTGCACATCCATGATGAGAATATCCCATTACACCACGAGGTATTCTGTTGGATTGAGATCTGGTGACTGCGGAGGCCATTGGAGTACAGTGACCTCATTGTCATGTTCAAGACACCATTGGAGATGATTTAAACCAGGGGTGTCAGCAGGTTTCCCATGTTTCCCTGCTCCAACACACCTGACTCAAATGAATGAGTCATTGTGAAGAACTTCATAGGCTGTTGGATCAATTTAATTTGAATAAAGGGTGTTGAAGCAGGGACATATTGAAAACCTGCATGACAGCGGCCCTCAAGGACTGAATTTGGACACCCCTGATTTAAACCATGGTCTGGGGCCCAAAGTGTCCCAAGCAAATATCCCCCACACCAGTACACCACCAGTCTGAACCATTGATACAAGGCAGGATGGATCCATGCTTTCATGTTGTTTACAACCAATCTGAATGTGGAGCTGAAATTGAGACTTATCAGTCCAGACATACAGTATTATATTGTCCAGTTTTGGTGAGTCTATGTGAATTACAGCCTCAAGCTTATAGTAGTAGCACCCAGTGTGGTCTTCTGCTGTTGCAGTCCATCTGCTTCAAAGGTGGACGTGTCGTGCGTTCAGAGATGCAATTCTGTATACCTCAGTTGGAACCAATGGTTATTTGAGTTACTGTTGTCTTTCTATCATTTCCAACCAGTTTGTCCATTCTTTTCTAACCTCTGATATCAACAAAACATGTTCATCCAGACAACTGCCACTGACCAGATATTTTCTCTTTGTCAGATCATTCTCTGTAAGTCATAGAGTTGGTTGTGTATGAAAATCTAGAGACCCAGATCATGCTCAGTTTGCACTAAACAAAGTCAACTTGATCATGTCTACATGCCTAGAAGTATTCATTAGCTATTAACCAGCAATTGAAGGGACGCACCTAATAAAATGGCCAGAAGGTGTTATCCTACACTCTAGGACACTTGATTAAATACTATAAAAATGATTAAATTTTTACTTACTTTCTATTAACATACAGTTGAATAACATATTTGTAGATTAAGTAAGTGGATTTCACTCAAGTATTGTGTTGAGAATGTTTTTACAGTTTGGGATGTGCTTGACTAAACATCAAGCAGAGCATTAAAGTCAGAATGGCACAATGCCAAGTCCCATATTTAGAACACACAGTGGCATTGAAAGATTTGCCTCATCATCCTCAGATGGGTTTGTTTCATCTGACTTGTAACCATGCGCCTGAGCCTGTAAATAAACAGCGATGCAGAGTAATTACCTAACTGAACATGTTGAACTTAATTTGATTGAGTTTTTGTTTTTTCTCCTGAGTGATTTATTGTATGCCTGCAGCCAAAACCATTACATTTGGCAAAGCAGATACTGGATTAAATAGCTAAGTCACCCTATCACAGTAACATATTAAAATTATCTTGAGTAAATTAGCCCATTTTATAAACAACAAAGGTAAACTATTAGATGTCTAAATTTGTACCTTCATTAGAGAGGGAAAAACTGGGGAAAAAACAGTCATAAATCTCCATTTTTAATGGCATTATCCAGTCAACTAGTCTTAGGTAAATCAGTATTTCTCTTAAGACAGCTGTCAATATTCTCTGGAGAGGTCATGTGAGGTCAACTATGCTCTGCAAATAAGAGATCCATCTCAGACTACAGGCTACAGGAAGCTTTATTTTAAAAAAAGTTTCTTCTCTATAAAAAACAAAACATCAACAGTAAAAAGCCTCGGCATCCAAGCACCTTAAAAGATCTCTGGAACAATGGGCCTCATTCACCAATATCTTCTTACAAATCTTTATAGATTTTGTTATTAAGTTGTTCTTGAGAAGTTTTTTAAGAAAAACCTTCTGTCAGATTCAAGAACATGTCGTCCGTAACTCATAATTGTTCATATCTTTCATATTAGATTGGTGAATAGTACCAATCTTTCCATGAGTTAAAAGGATGTGCCAGCTGGCAGAATGCAGACACAGACAGAGGTGAGATAGAGACGTGGAAAAATAATCAACAGAATGAGAAAAGAATGAATAGAAGTATCAAAAATATGCACTTTGTCCTTATTTTTAAAGCTATACACTTGGTTATAAATAATCTCACAGTGAGATTCTGGTGTATCCAAGGACTAATATTTGTGTGGTCATTGGTTTTTCGGGTCCTGCAACATCATACACCTTCACTCAGATGACCCAGCTGGGGTGGATTACTCCATGTAACATGTGTTTCAGTAACATTTGCCCACTTCTTTGTGGCACTTTGTATTGCTTCTGCCTACTCCTTTTCAGACATGAGATGTGAATATGTAAATGTTGTAAGTATTGTAAATGAAAGAACATGGTTGAAATAAACTTTGAATGAAAATTGTTATATAAAAAAGATTTGATTTTATTGATTGATTCTTGGACCTCTTGATCATCATGTAAAAGCAGTTCATCTACAAACAATTAATCATGCTAAAAGTTGGACTGCAAACCTCCAATCTGGTCCCATGAGTACATCAGGACGCACATCCTCACCTAACCCCTAACCCAATTTTCATCTGTCTTTACATACTGTACCTTTGACAGTTTGTATAGTAAATTTCCACCTGCTGTGGCATTTATGATGCAATATGCTGATGGAGGGAGTGGTGAATCTGATGAAACAAAACCTTCACGTGAATCTGAAGGTTGGCCAGTGGTTTTATTAACCAGGCGACCAGGGCATAATCTCTATCTCCTATTGAAACTAACTGTTATACTAAAAAGCCACTCTTCTTGTAAATTTCCAATTTTGAAGATATTCCTGTGATTGAGGGAACAGATCTGGCAAGTGCGCTTTAATGTGCACCAACGTGCAATAGAATTAAATCCTGTTGTGACTACGAGTAGTTCTTGAATGAATGAAAAATAGTCTAAGTCTCCCCTAAGTGAAATGATAATGTTAAAACATTAGGCATTCACAAAAAAACTACACAGTCACTGACTTTGTTTAAACATATCAGCACTCAAATGTCCATAAGAGTACTCCTGGGTGTTCGTGGAGTACTGAAGAACAAATCCAAGAGACAAAGATTTTCTTGAATGTCACAATGTTTATAAAAAAGTTTGTAAGTAGGATTTAAAAACACATTTGTTCCTGAATCCAGTTGGTGAATAAGTCCCAGCGTTCTTTGACAGACAAGGCCAAAGTGAAGCACACAATGTTAAAATCAGGTGCATGGAGATAAGGTAGCATGTTAGCACAAACACCTCATACCAACTGGCAAGCATGGCAGTGGAGGGGTCATGAGCTGGGCTTGCGTTGCAGCTACAGAACCACTTCTGCACTCATTGAGTGGACCATATGCTCCTTCAGTCAACAAAGTATTCTAGAGATAAATGCAGGGACTGGAAGTGGGTCATGCAACAGGACAACGATCAAAAATTTAAAAATAGTAACACTGTAATATGTCATGAGTTGTTCATCTGAAGTGGTATTTACCCATTTTTAAGACCTGATAATGACTGGCACATTAACTGTTCAAGAACAATAAATAAAACAGGCTTTAAAGTCACTATAATAACTGATTTAACAAAATATAACTTATCTGTAGAGCCACTATTCTAAATACGCCAAAGTATCATCACAGCACTTCCTATTCTTAGGAAATCAACCAGTCTTGTGTTGCCTTATCACAACATTTCCAGGGAAATTCTTTAGAATAATTAAAATTTATTTTCCTACAAATTAGTCTTTTCAAATGGATAAGGACAGGAAGTGCTAGCTGTAGCAAAATATGAACCTGAGGCCAAATATGAGAAGATAAAACCAAGTATTATCTGTGTGAACTGCAGGGCAGAGATACATAACTAGACCTTCAGCTGCCACACAGAAAACGTGAAAAATTCTTGAAGAAGTCAGGAGAATCCTTTAAATGTTGTTTCCACTAATCTGCAGTGGACAGACTGGACAGTGTAGAGGACAGGGTGAGATAGCGCCTTCTCTGTAACGGAAATACCAGAGACCAGAGTCTGATAAGAGCAGTGAGGAACTGTCCAGGCTTCTGTGTGCACTATATGGACGAGGTGATAACACAGATCTGCTCAAAAGATTCCTTGAAAACATGATCATTTTGTGTTGACAAGTACAAACCTTTTCACCAAGAGTGAACTCATCAAAAGAAATCATGAAATATTCATTTTTAAAAAGATTAAATTCGTACCTTTATGAGAAAAAAAAACCTCCACATATATTTTCTGGGAAAAATGATCATTTTAGATTAAAAAACTCACAAATTTAGAAAAAATCTAATCTGATTTTGCCATATTGGAAATGCATAAATAGAACAGAATTCATTAAAAGACAAATTAGAAAACATCTCAAATCAAAGTTCCAAATTTATTTGAAAAAACTCCATTTCATTCTTATTTTGTTATAAAAGTAGTTGATTTATCATCAAATCATGTTCACAGTACATTTTTATAAAGATTAAATAGTTAAAGTAATCTCAGGAGAGGCCCTTTCACATTTTCACATCATTAAATCTAAGTTTATACATTTACGTCCTCTTCGTTTTTATCCTTGCTTCCTCCCATTGTTTCCTGTTTCTACAGATTATAAACTTTCTATCGTCCTATTTAATTTTGACATACAAGTTCTATTCTGCATCCTGTCCTACCTTGAAGGATACAACTAAATTAGTTTCTTTTCAGCTCATTTGAAAACGCTTCATTGGTGCATGAGGTGCACTTTATAAGGCACAAAAAGTTTATAAATAGAAAACAATACCTATCCACAGTGACATAGAAGCTGTTTAATGCAACAGTTTAAGGCAAATTGATGTAACACATGCATTACACAATGCAACAATGGCATTCATCTTGCACTAGTTCCTTAAGATGAAAACCAATATAATTCAGTCAACATGTCCAAATCCTATAAATGACTGTATGATGTTCTTTTATAAGGCATATTTTCCTTTCTTACTGATACACAGTTTATAAATGGTGCATTTATTACTTCATTATTAAAATCAAACTATTATCATTTGTTGTCTTGTCTACTGAGATTTAAGTGTTACACTGTGAATTTCACTTAAAAGTTCTTTATATATAAGCTGAGTTCAGTATTGTTGCATTTCCCCCATTTGCATTGCATTGGCTATTATTGAAATTGCCCTTTCCTCAAGCTAATGTAGGCATTAGGTTGTATTAGGGGTGATTAAAGTCTAAGGGTGATGCAGAAACTGAGAACATTAAATCAGCTTTTCACAAGTTTTTCTTATTTGGTCCAAATGATGCAGAAACATCTACAGTTTAACTTATGTTTTGGGGTGATTATGCAAAAAAGTGTTATGTGGATTTCCTCTTTGCGTACGTTTGTTTTTGGTACTCTGCTTGTTGAAACGAAGGTTTGAGGCATGCTTGGTCAAACAACGGTTATCTCAAGTGGACCCCATTAGCCTTCCAAATGTGGCAGGAGAGTGGGGGCAGGTAGTTTAGCAAAGTCTGTGAACACATATGATGACAAATTAGGGGGTAAAAAAACTTGTCAGGCTGATTTGAAAAGGCTAAAGATGAATGTATGGCTGCTAAGCCCTGTGCAAAACATTCAAAGACCACCTTGTGGTTCTCAGAAAGGTTTAAACAGGCAGAGAGGAATTAGCCTGTCACTGCTGAACTCTGTAGAAAGTTACAGCATGAACCATAAATAATGACAATCTAAGTCTGTAAATACAAGCTTTTCTGAGAAAAACAAACAGATTATTGAGCTAAGAAACCTACAGATAAAGTTTCCCTTTCATGAGACAGCTACATGTTTTTTTCTCAATGACAGTGCAGATAAAGGTCTTCATTTATCATTGACTTAAAATGGGAGATGTGCTATCTTTAGAACCTATCTAAACAAATATATAGCATACATTACTGTCATATTGCAACCAACAATTTAATAAATTGTTCATATATTGTATATATATTGCAAAATTTAAGATTAAAGACCCACTCCGCAACTTTTCTACCTTAAAACTCCAAATACCAGACTCATTTGATGGCACGGTGACATCAATTGTGTGAATTTCCAGAGCTGTCGCGGTTCAGCAGCATCCCGTGGCTGAGAAACCGCACTATAGAACTTTTTTATCTGGGACGCTGCATACGTTGCAGCTGAGTTTTGCCAGCAGATATAAACAAAGCGGCTGTTTTGAATGCGCACTGTGGCTGATTCAGCAAAGAAACATCAGAAGACATTATTGGAGGACAAGAGGAAACAAAAGAGAGCCAGAGACAGAGCAAGAGATAAGACAAGAGTCTAGATAAGACTCTTTTATACTGGCAGGAGAGAGCTTACAGGTAAGGATCTGTGGCATGCACAGACAATTTGAGGCACAGGTGCTAAGTGGAAGTGGAAGTGTGGAACTGCAGGTTGCCTTATTATAGAAGTGTGAGATTTAAAAGGAAAAAAACATTACAACAGTAAGAATAACACCAGACTGTAACTGTCGTGGCCTAACTTCAGTACCTTACTACACTGCTTTGTTCTGCAGACAAATTTTAATTACAGCTAGATTTTTGATTTACACGTCTCCCTTTATTCAAATTTCTCTCCTCATTCAGCTGCACTTTGTTCAGGCAGCGGCTCATGAACAAAACCAAGTAGCCTACACTAAAGTAAGCATATACAGCCAATGCATGGATGATACATCATGGAAAATGTATCAATTACCCTCATTCAATCTAATAGGATGTCTGGCTCATTTAAAAGATTCAGGTTCCTAGAAGAGCCGACTCGCCCAGCTCCATAATAGTAGCGACACACAAGTTTCACAACACAGGCTTTGGGAAACATGAGGGAAAAAAAACTGATTTTCATGGTAAATAAAAGATGAAATGGTCAATGAAAAATATAAACACTAGCAGAACTCAGAGAGCGCAGACCACCAAGCCATAGGGTCAGTCACCTGAGGAAAACCCAATAACAGCCCACCAGTATCTATATTTGGAATCTTCCGGATCACCAGATGCAGAATATCAACATGATCAGGATCAAACAATGTCGGATTATAACATCTACTATGATGTCATATTGTATTTTTTATTTTTATTTTGATCTTTTACCAATTCTCTGTTGAGTTAGAATCTGTAATGGCAAAATGATCCCTATCTCCCAATAGTAAATAATCCTTTAAAAAAATCCTGGATCCAGACAGTGATCTGGATCAACCCTAAAATTGAATAAGTTGTTCCTTATACCTTTTCTGAGATTTCCTGAAATTCTCATTTGAATCAATCCATTAATTTTTGAGTTATGTTGTGACACACAGGCAGAAAAACGTACACCGCCAAAAAAACATAACCGCAGCGCCTTGGCGGAGGTAAATAAATGGCTAAAAATGTAAATATTAAAGAGATATACAAAATTTGATACAGTGCACTAATTGTACATTGTGTACAATTATACCATAAATCAAAGTAAACAGTCTAAAATAATATATTCATACCACATTGACAAAATTATCAGGTACCTGTACAACGCTCTTCCCCCAATAGTCGCCAGGTTCGAGAATACACTCAAGTCAGTCATGTTGTCAGGCCAAGACTGGATGTTAAGGTAGCCTAAATGGAGATACAGACATTCGACATATGCAGAGAAGTTATAATGTGTCACTATTTCAGGCAGATTAGAATAATCCACTTAACATAATTCTACACAATTACAAGGATTAAAAAATGAATAAGGAGTAGCATCTCTGTGCAATCATCACCATTCGGCAACCACAGTAACCACACTAAGTCTAATCTAAAAGCAGCCAAGCATTTTCTAACCAAACAAATGATAGGCAGGGCAAATCCACACAGGAGTTTGGTTCCAGCTCTTACAAATGTAAAGTCTGACATATCAATATTTTTGCATTTCCTTTCTTGCCTCTCTTCCATTGAATCATTTAGAGGATTAAATGAAAAGCTGAAAAGATGGCTCTGGTTCATTTAGGATTTTTAATAATAAATTCAAAAATATGAAATATTTAGTAGAGGAACAGAGGGCGAGTACAATCCCCAAGCCAACACCAGAGGACAAACAAAATAGTTGGAATGAGGCTATTGATGCAAGGAAAATCCACAGTGGATGGAAGGGTAGGGTTAGAGAAAGATAAAGAGGGAATGGAAGTCTAAGCTAATACAAGAACAAAAAATATCGACAATCATTTTTACATAAATTACTTTATCACTTAAAGAAAAGACAAAGGCTATCAGCTGCCTTCATTAAAAAGGAAAAAGTAAAGGGATGGGGTGTATAGCACACTCTAATCAATCAATAGTATCTGACTCCACAATATTAAACTGTGTGGTTTCCTCAACATCTGATGCATAATACTAATTTATCCAAAATTGGCATACTGACAAGAGAGCAATAACCTTCAACAGCAACTTTATCAATTTCTGGACAATGTTTAGTTTGTGATGTCAAACCCAGATGAGCAGCAGCCAGCTCTAAACAAATGCTTATTAACAGTGTTTGATGAGGAAATGTAAAAAAAAAGAAAAAGAAGACAGGTAACTGAAGAATCACACAGCAGGGATAATGGAGGAGGGCATGAGCACAATTTAATTCACAACTTTATACCAGAGGCTACTTTTTCTGTAGAAAGCCTGTAACAGTTACAAACACACAAATAAAAAAATTATATTTAATTGTGGACAGTGGCTGTAGATATCATGGAAATGATTTTAAAGACAGAGCTGTGAAATGGCTGT
>JAOXYM010000008.1:7768320-7784178 GCA_028567055.1 Leptatherina wallacei | reverse complement strand
GCTGCCCCGCCATCTCATAAACGCTTGATGGAGGAAGTCATGTCCCACTTAAAACTGGAACATTTGAGACATACCATAAACGGCTCCCTCCAAACATATAACAAGATCTGGCAACCATTTCTTACCATCTTTGGAACTCATTTTAGAGAGTAGCCCTCCACTACCTTTTCCTACTATTTATTTGTCTACCCTACTGTGTTTTGTAATTGTTTATTTTATTCTGTAACGTCAACATCACTGATATTTTGTGATTTTCTAGTTATTTTGTTCCCTTAATGTCTCTTGTCTTTGTCTGTTACCTGTGAGCACCTAATGCTGTTATGCTGTTATGTTGTTGTTTATGTTGTTGTATTTTGTTCAAGAGTTAAAAAGCAATAAAAAGATCTGAATAACCTGATGCTGTTATACTGCAACAGGAGAGCTATGCAAACAAACATTGACATTTCTAAAAGAGGCTTTTTTTTTCAGGTAAATAGTTCCAACAAAAACTGTTAACAATAAATGTAAACATGCCAGCAATACATTGAAAAATATATATTTCAATGATTATATTTTGTGTAAAAAAAAAAATAGAAAGTGCAAAATTCTGTGTTAAGCAGGCCAATAGGGAAATTGCAAAGGTCCCATTTTGTGAAATATTGATTATCTCTAAATAACAGATCAATACAGGTCAAAACTATAACTTGAATGATTATTTTCGCAAGAGTGTCTGTGACCTTTTTATTTGTTGTCTCTTTTTTTTTACCCGAAAGTCTTCCTTTCTGTCACACCAGGCTAGCAGATGAATTCAAAGTATAGCGCAAAAATAAGGAGGAAGACGTGCTGCTTGGTTCTTCTATGATCCCTCACTTCCTCATTGTATTCCCGTTTACATGAACAGAGCCTCCTGACAGTCCATCTATCTTGTTGCATTTGTTTTATACAATTTTTTATGCTTTGGAGCATTTTTACACTTCATCCCTTCTTACAGTAAGTTTTGGTCATTTGGGCACATATACAGCATTTATTGTGTCTTCATTAATCTGGAAGTGTGTCCTAACGTACAGAAAATACAAATAAAGACCCAACGTTCATTGTGAAACTCCTGATATAATTACAGGGCAGATGTTTTTTGTTAGGTAACAGCATGCTGCCCTGGCAAAGACATGGACACACAGAGAGAGAGAGAGAGAGAGAGAGAGAGAGAGAGAGAGAGGGAAAATACAACAGGTGGACCTATGCTTTGTGAGGTACTAAGTGAGTTGGTAGCAGTTGGTGGGTATAGACTGTCAGCTGCTGCAGGCCGATATGGAGCCTTGAAGCTGAAACTGAGACAGAGAGGAGTGAGACCGGTTTCCCAAGTGCACTACAATAAAGTGCAAGAATAAAGATCAAGTTGAATAACAACAGCTCACTTTTAAGAGGTGATACTGTTATTCAAACCCAAAATCCTTTTTGAAGAGACATGCTATGAAGCTGTAGAATCATCTGGCAGACTGTATGAATATATGGCTTTTTCCTCAAACATTTACAAAGAAGCATAAAGTGTATGTTTTTATGTGACAAGTTGATCTAACCCAGAGGATTAGATCCTACTGCATGTTTTGGAGGTTTCCAAAAAAATTCAATTATCAGGAATCAGGTGTGTTGTGTTATCCTGCAGGTTTAATCACCAATACACAGTTATGTTTTTATACTTGTTGCTGGTGATGTTCTGGCCGTTTTTCATAAAGGTGCTCCTGATGATGCTCTGCTCTGTTTCCTTATAAAGCTGTAGATTGTTTTCAGTTCATCTCTTATTCTTCTTTTTTTAGAGATTTGCCTGGTTTTTGGGTGTAATTGTAAAGTAGTTTTGTTTTGTTTGTTTGTTTTCTGGCTTTTGTATTTTTAACTCCTCTTCTTTCTATGTGCTCTCTCCTTTTCTCTCTTCTTCACTCTCCCCCTTTTTTTGTTATCCCTGTCCAGTCCAGCATTAACATATAATTCAGAAATAAAAATTTCAAAAATAACAACAATAATCAAGGGTCAAGGGGAGCCTTATATCTGCAAATCTTAATTTCTTTTATTACCATTTAGCTCCCCCTTGGCAAAGCAAATTCTTTTGGCACAACATGGCAGCCAGACCATCAATCTGCTTCCAATGATGTGGTTTACAAAAATAGAATAAAAATGAAGCTTTAATTATTATATGGTAAAAAAAAAAAAAATTTTTAAAGTCAGAATGAGCAGCTGCATTAAGTTAAAGAAAGAGCTTAATCAATTATATTGATAATAGGAATAGTAAGTAATATCTTTAGTTTTAGTCAAGCATTAGTTTCTTCTGATCCTGAACATGCAACATATTTATAATTTAGATAACAGTCTGCCAAGGACTGCTAAGTGTGTATCATGCTGATCTCATTAGGCAAACAGCTAGCTGTTAATGGCATCATTAGTGCTGAATGCTACTAAACCATTTAACCACCATGAGCTTGAGTAAACCTTTTAACACTGTTGGCAGATAGAGTGGGGCAATAATCTTTTGTTTGATAGGAGTGACTTATTTAGCATATGGTGTCATGCTGACTCTGGCATGTGATCTCATTTTTTTTTTTTTTTACGTGTTTCTCTTTATACATTTCAAACAATACAATTATACAATAATTATATAAATTATACAGTAATGATTTAATATAAATATATAATATAAAATTATTTATGTTTGATTATCAAATGTATCTCTGCATGTTTTGATGATTTTATAAGTTGTCCCATGTTGTACCAACCAGTGAAATCTGGTCCAGTCTGGTCAGACGTCTGAATTTTCCACCCTCAAAATGACTGTTTGACCTAACAGGCATTTTTCAGGACTCAGGAAGGGCAGAATTAAAGATTAGACAGGTTTCAGGCCAATGCTATTGCTGTTTCGCTTTCCCATGATTCTTCTTGCTTGTATGTCTTTTTTCTCATTTCCTCTCCTTTAAACCTCCTGTTGATATCTTTCTAGAAGGTAACTAGCCTGTCTCCTTGCTGTCGCTGTACTTTCTTTTTTCTCTCTCTCTCTAATCACTTTGTTGCTTTTTCATGTCATGCATGGCAGCATATTTATCCAAGATAACAACTGGGCTTCCCCTCTCTTTCTGGGTGAAGGAGAATAATTGCAGAATATAGGGACACACACGTCAACAGCAAAGATTGTTCTAGACTGCTCTAAACACAGCTCCTGTTTTACACAGAAAAAAACAACGTGTGTTTCTAAATGAGTGAAAATGTACTTAAATGGGAGAAGCAAGTTTGTTTCAGAATTCTGAAACTCTGATGCGCATGATACCCAGTATTAACATGAAACCAGAAATCCCAAGTTTCTGCCTATCTCATGACTATTAACTCAAGTATGTGCTCCATGTTAATACTAGCTTCGATGTTACTTATCATTATTAATGGTCTCAAGCAAGAATTTTTTTCTTAGAAATGCACAAATTTCCAGTGTTTCATACATCCAGCAGTCAATTATTTTAGCACTGATGGCTGCGAACTCCAACATTTATACTGTGTCAGTTATCCCTCTACAGTTAGCCAAGCTAATTAGCTATCCATTAAAAATTCAAACAAATAAAGTTGAAAAGGCTTAGCTATTTATGTTTGCATAGTTAACATTTCAGTGTGTCCAGGCTGTGGTTTTGGTTCTCACTGTCTGCTCAACTGTAATCTTAAGTAATTGTGTTTAGCAAACACTTCAGCTGAAAGACTTCCTCCCATTTCAGAAAAGACAGTCACAAAAGAGAAACCTGATCCCAGAGTGATTCTTTATCTGCGTCTGCCCCTCTATTCTTGGTAAGTAGTTTTTTTTAACATAAGTTGAGTTTGATGAAGCCTTTGATGAGACAAGATGGATGAGTTGCTTGTGAAGTGAAGCTAATGTCAGGTTTTACTGAGTCTAACTTTTTAATGCTTGCAAAGTTGGATTTCATTGTTTTCTAGTATAGTAAAGACAGAACAACAGTTACAAGCATGCAATGGATTCTTCCATTCTAGTTTACAGTCAAATACAATTAGGATGATAAGTTTTCTGCTTTATTATGGGACATATTTAGTGATTTGGGTAAAGGACCAACAGTACATCTGTATCCTTCTGAGTGTCTGAAGGTGACTGCAGAGTGAAAGTACAGGAAGCAAGAGTGAAGTTTTTCCTCAGGAAACAGAGTCCATTTCCACTTGGCTCAGAGGCTGAACCGGAATTTGTTTGCGTAAGCAGAGCAAGTCAAAAATAACGGAGTATAAAGGCAGAGAGCTGCTGGACGCTGCATTTCACAACACCTGCTGGAGCAGAGGGAGAAGGAGCCATGGCAGTCTGCATGCCCCTGCTTGGCTTTATTGTACTTTGAGAGATTCACAATTAAAATCAAGCTAAATTTGACCTAATCTAATGAAATACTGGACCAGTTAAATGAAGCATTTTCACATGAAGGGTGACAATATTATAATTGAAAATCTGTGTTATTTGCAATAAAGTTCAGCTTTACAATAAACTATCTCTGGGAATGATTTTTTTCATCATTATTGTTACAAATTACCCCTTATACAATAAACTTATTGAATAAAATTGAAATCAGCACCGATGTTTCAAAAAGAGGCCTAAATCAAACAATTGTGTAAATAAGATGTGATGATTTTTATTCATTTAAAACTGAGTTATTTGGTTCAAATTCGTATTCAAGTTATTTGGTGGAACTAATTGTTATCTAAAATATGAGATTTGTAAATTTATACTATTACAATAAATAGTTGTGCTTTCGTTAATATTTTTCAACGGTCCTTTCTCCCGTAAATTGCCTCTTTTCACCTACATTACCATAGGAATGATTGCAGGATAGACTAATGTCGGTTGGGAAATCTGTAAGAAACATGTAGTCTATTGTTTACTCCTGGATTAACAGGTTGTCTCGATGGGCCGCAGGAGTGAGTCACCGCTTCACACGTTTGTGTATGTGCTGAACTGGCAGGAATGATTTCAGGGACCGATTGATGAGGCGTTTTGTGTTTGGAGTCGCTGGGACGAAACTGTTTGGGACATTTAAATTGCAAAAGGTTGTGGGGAAGACACTTAACTGGCTTTACGGATAGCCTGCTCTGGTTCAGCTCTTGTCCTCCGAAGAATATTTCTATTTTTCCGTTTCACACTGAAGTTTTGACTTCTGTGTTTCATGTGGGTGTCTTTTTTTTCTCAGGTTTAGTGTCGCCCCCTGTACCTGCCTTAAGGAAATGTCAAGTTTCAGGTGGAAGCTGATTGAAATTGATCGTCTGACACAAGGATAATCTGTGTTAATAGTTTCCTGTGTTTTGAAGATGTCTCTGTAAGTTCTTGCTTATGATTATGATGAAAACATGTTTTCATGTTTGATTTGACTTATTTGTTCTCTTCTTTTTTCTTTACTTGTTTTTCTTTGTTTTGTTTTTTGTCTTTGCAGCAGAAAAACATACATTAGATACGAGCCTGTCGTAATGCTCTGAATGTGGAGAAATGTTCTTGCCCATAAAGAAAATTATGTTTATTTTATTAATTTTCATCCAACGCACCTGGGACTTATAGACTACCTGCTTAACGCAACCCCCTGCCTTTCCTTTCTTTTTTTTTTCTTGAATGGTTGAGGAGGTGTGCACGTGCGCATGTGCGTGCAAGTTTGGGTAGGTAGAGGCCACACCTCCCAGTCTGAGTATAAGGAGCTATAAAAGAGTTCGTCAGATGCTCGTCGCTCACATTCTAAATCCTGAACGCAGCTCAGCTCTCAGCTCTATGGACACAGATAACATCGTCTGTTTGGGATTGGAGTTTAAAATATTTTGCTTTTTTCCCCTATTTTAAATCACACAAACTGTCAGCAGCATGGCTGTGGCTGAAGCAATGATGCCTGCCATGGGATCGTTTCAGACTGGCAAAGCGATGGATAATGTAAGTACAGAGTTGAATTTGGATGCTGTGTTTTTGTCTGCTTTTTGTAAATACGATTAATAGTTTGCAGCTTGACTTTTTTTTCTTACATCAACTGTTTTTCTTGGCGCTCCTTTTACAGTTGTGCAAGATGGATGAGTGCGTGCAAAGCAGTGCAACAGGTGGTGCAGAAAACCAGCGCATTGAAGTGGAGTTCAGCATCGTTCACTCTCCGGCGCTACATCTCAAAGACGAAGACGAGCTGGGGAATTTTCTAGACCTCGAGTTCATTTTGTCAAATACCATCGGCAACCAGGACAATGGGAACATTTCACCGTCTCAGCAGCAGCCGTGCGCGTATTCTCTGCCAGAGTCGCCGGAAAGCTGCAACGGCGGTTCTGTGCCAGACTGCAGCGATCGCGCTTCTTCTCACCTGGTCGCGCAAGGGTACCATGGCACGGTGAACTTCACAGACTCGAACCCAGTTCGCAGCCTGATGGCGGAGCTTCTGACGCCTGAGATGAGTTACCCGGGGGAAAACTCATCCGATAGAGCGGGTAAGGCGAGAGATGGTCGCGAGTACACAGAACTGCGAGCTCTAAATCCAGCCAGCATTCCTTCAGCCCCTTCTCATCCTCAAGTGGCGGCATCTGCCTCTCCGCTTGGATACAAAATTAAAACCGAGCCTGGGGTTCAGTCGTGCATGATGACTGCTGCTGGTGGGAACTTCATGGAACAAGGGTATGATAAACACCAAATGCGCTCTGTGCATCCAGCAGCTTTTGCGCACCACCAAACCACAGTTCCAGCTGCGGTACAGGGTTTCGGTGCGCACCCAGCTCAGCAAGCGGCGCTTCAAGGACGCACAGACTGCAATCTGGCGCAAATGAGCTCAACCATGAGCTCTCATCATCATCCCAGTCCGCATCACCTGTCAAACCAGTACATGAACGCGCCATATCCCCCGCAGTATGCGCAGTTTCAAGGACAGTACAACGTGCACAGGGAGCCCATACACGTCCATCATCAGCACCATCCTGCTTCCATGCAGGGCATGATGCTCACTCCTCCCTCATCACCGTCCTTGCTGGACCTTTACGCGCATGATGAAGCGGGCTGCATCAAACAGAAGCGAGGCCGCAGGTCGTGGACCAGAAAACGCGCCGCCACGCACAACTGCGAGTTCCCCGGCTGTGGGAAAACCTACACCAAGAGTTCTCATCTTAAAGCTCACATGAGGACACACACAGGTGAGAACAACAACAACAACAAAAAACCCTATTTACAGCTGTTGTGTGGTTTGTGCGCAGCAAAAAAAAAAAAAAGAATTCCCAAAGTAAACCTTTTTGTGTTTATTTTCCAGGTGAAAAGCCCTACCACTGCAACTGGGAAGGCTGCGGCTGGAAGTTCGCCAGATCGGACGAGCTCACTCGTCACTTCAGAAAGCACACCGGACACAGACCTTTCCAGTGCCACCTCTGCGAGCGCGCCTTCTCCCGCTCAGACCACCTGGCTCTCCACATGAAGAGGCACATGTAGGCCTTACTCGGCTTCTGGACACGAAAATCTACCTATCCGCCGTGGGATGGGATGCACGAGTTGGCCCCCAGATAACAAATATCTCAATGAATGTATTGAAACTTTACTATAGGGGCCTTAATATATGCAGCCATATTGGACATTGTTTGGTCATTTAGATGGGAAACAGTGCTGATGTTTTGAGGTTTTCCAAAACTAAGTGCCTCTGTATTTGTATATATCTGTGCATAGATTAAAAAATCTGGCTAAGTTATAGTAGCTTAGTATTTAAGACATCTCCTCACCCTGTCTTTCTAAGTTATTGATTGTTGGTGAGTGCCTTAAAGAGACTGCTTATTCACTGACTGTGGGCAGGACCCAGAATTCTGTACATAAAGAAAATGTATTTTTTTCCCCCAATGTTTACATATCTCTGAGACTACTCTGATCAAGTTCAGGTTATTCTGAGTTATTTTTTACTTTTTAACTTTCAGTTTTCTTGGATACATAATAGATGCTTTAGATTTGCTACATGCTGTGGGCTCTGTCCAAGGTTCACACATTTTATTTGGTTGTATGAAGGCTTGCTTTGGCATTGCCATTATATCCAGGTACTAAAACTCATTTTGAGTAATAGCAACCACTGTGTCAAATTTTCACTTAATTCAACAAATATGGCATGTACAGCTTGTTGTATTATATGATTTCAGATGGAGAAATTAGTTTTATTATGGAAAGATTGTGTTTATGAATGAAGAAATTTACTTTGGTTAAACTGCTATATACTTGAAACTGAATTGTAAGTTCATATGCATTGTTTTCCTGGAGTGCAGTTGTTTTATATGCTCACAAGGGCTAAGAAATTAAAGTACTTTTGCAATTAATGTGCTGTTTTTTATTCATTACTCTAACTTGCTTGTCACATGATTCCACATATATTGGCTTTATGTACACTATAGGTCTGTCAAGTTATAACATGGTGTCTTTTTCCTCATTTCATAGTGTTTTCAATATTTACCTTTAAACGAGTGAAGTAATAATCTGAACATTTATCTTTAGATACTTTATTGTGTTGTATGAAAACGGAAAATGAAAGACTGCCCCCTTGTGTTCAGGTAGATATAGTGTTCAAAACAGAAATGTTGTGATGTAAAGCTTTCTTTTGTGTTTTGTTTTCCAAGTTCATTTTTTAGTCAGGAAAAAAGTTAAAATAGCACCAAGATATATTTATATTAAAAAAAAAACTGGTACTTTTCTTACATTTAAATTTTTGTGTCCCAAAAAAAGTAGTTCCATATAGAGAGCACCACTCCAAGTGGGGCACAAAATATTATTGGGTGATGATGTAACTGTCATATAAAACACATTCTCACTTGGGGTCCTCACAAGAATACAAAGCAATCAGTTATTCAGCAAATAAGCATGTGAACTGGAATTAGTAGTAAAGCACAAGTCTCTTTATTTGTCTTAATTGTTAAGCAGGTCTTTTTGCAAGAGCAGTGCTCAGTTAAAATTTATATATTTGACACCTAGAACAAGTCTGTATTATATATATATATATATATATAATTTTATTCTTAAACAGACTTTTCTATAATAACCAAGTGCAATGTTTGTTTAAATAATTTTTTCCTTAAATTAACTAATTGATTCTCAAACTTACCCCAAAATAAACTGCCATCATGTTTGAACCTCCAGTTTCAACGATGTGTTGTGCAGCCTTCTTTGTTGTTCCTAACTTCCTCCACTAGATGTCCTCCTTTGTTTAGTTTGTGCCACTAACAGGGGACCTTTTGGTATCTGACATCTAAACTTAGTACAGTGTAAACCTTTATTTTAGTACATGAAGCATTTGGCTTGTGTTCTGGCTCTTTAAGTCACTGATTTTATTCTGTTTTTCTTTATAATAACAAACACAGAGGTGCTTTATGTTTGTGTGCAGTCTCCTTAAATCATTAATAGATTGATGTTGATTTATCCTAAAAATTAGGCATCACCTTTTGACCTCACATGGGCTACATGTTAAAGTCAGGATATTCTTAAATTCTACAAATGATATACAGAAGAATTTATCCGACTCAAAAAACGGACTTGTAGTGGTTGTGTAGGTATTACTAATTGTGTACAAGTACAGAAGCCAAATGAGAATCAGCCATCGTCCCTTTTATCATTCATGCCTGAAGTTTTTCCTGTTGACATGTTCATGTCTTTGCCCTAAATAGTGACCTTTCATCTGACTCCACAACATGCCACCTTTTGAAGTCACCCCTCACTGAAACAACAACAAAAAAGAAAACAAAAAGCAGCTTTTAGCAAATCATGATAAATGTCGAAAACTAACATCATTTGGGTTTAGGATAAGCCTGAAGGGCTAAAATCAAAGTAAAAAAAATATTCATTTTATCATGTTTCATCTAGGAAATGCTCTTCCTTTAGGAATGGCCACAAGATATAATATCTTTTAATAAACTTCCTCATCTGTATTTTATCCACATATTGTTCATAACAAACTTTGTGTGTATTATGATGAACCAGACCGAACATTCTCAGCATTTTGATCAGGATTAAAATACTTATTTTGCTTTAACACTCCTAAAAACACTAAATAAAGAAGGTGCCTTCGCTATTGGAGAAAGGACAAAAGGGGAGGTTGGTGGATCTATAAAAGTGCTATAGGCACTTTACCAAAGATTAGCAAAAACAATACATAGAGAATGATAGTTGCAGTTTAGGGGCCAGATCACAAACATTTTTCCTCATGAATTCCATCCTTTATCCTTTTCCTTAAAGACAAAACAAGATGAATATTCATAATGTATCCTGATACTTTTGCACCTTTTGAATATTATTAAAAGGAATGTTGCAAGTCTTTGTTTTCTGGGACAAACCATCATTTATGAAAGTTAACCCCAACAGAGAGTGGGAAGAAAAAGATGACATAATACATTTCTATAATTCTGTATAAGATGTTAGATTTTTAAAATGAAGATCACCAACATTATTAAATGAGCCACACTGTAACATGGTACATCCTAGTGGGGATAGTATCAGTATTCTGAGTGTGTGCTTGTGTGAGCGTGTTGTCAAGGAAACAAAGCTATGTGTGTGCCCGTAGCTTTGTTTACCTAACCCTGTGGGCTTCTGGGTTTTGTCAACTGTCTCTAGGTCAGAAGTCAAACTCTACATACCCTGTTTGGAGGGAGAAACTGATCAGTATTACCAATAATCTAAAATGATGTAATACTATAAATATGCTTTAACATTCTGCTACACTTGGCCTCTAATTGAATGAATAGACATCGGTAGCACAAAGTCTGGCATCTGTGCTTTACATACATATAAATCCACAAAGGAAACATGCATTTTGACAGGGATTTCTCTCAGACGGCCACTCCCTGAAAACTCAAATATCATTCCTTTGGGTCAAACTAAGGGCATGGGAAGACTCCCATGTCGACCGCAGACAGTGAAGGTAACTTTCAGTTCTCAGTCCAAAAGGACTACTTGAGATTGACTTTGATTTCTTAACATCCTCAGATTGAATTCTAATGTAAAGATAACATTTTGGGAAATTACTTTTCCTGTAAATTGTGCTGTATTGTATATATACAGATAATTCTCAGTTGAAAAGTAACTAATTCTGAGTAAATGGCAGGCTGGTGCATGTTCAGTCATGAAGGACTGTTTTTGTGTTATATTTGTCTGCTGGAAAAAATGTGCCCTCTATTCACTCTAATTAGTATAATGTGAATTTACAAGTAAATTAAAACACTCTTCTCATCTGAAACATCACACAGTTTCTAAGAACAAAACAACGTTCAATGGCCATATATACATATATTAATACATATTTGTCAGTCAATTAAAACTTCCCTGAGTTTATTTGAGAAATAAAATAGATAACATAAAAATAAAAAAACGATTTTTTAAAATCTGTGGTATTAACTCAGAGCATGGATTCAATTAAAAATTTTAATCGACTGACAGCCCTCATATATAAGTTTCATAAATTATGGGCAAAAAATAAGCCGAGTATTCCTCTCAGGAGTTGTTAGAGACCTGAACAGGAAACTTTCTATCATCACGTGACTCACTGGACAAAAAGCCCTGATATCTGGAGAGACACAACATTATACAAGTTGACGTATCTGCCACTTATCCATGTCTCCTGGGATATACGAGAAGAGCAGATCTGTAATGAAACCAAGTATAGAATATCATTCATACACATCTGTGATCGATTCTACACTACAGGATTATTTCCATATATTTGTATCAGATCCCAAAATATCCCCAAGTCCTTTATAAATAGATTTATGGATAATTGCTTATTTGTCAGGTTTGTATGACTTATTTGTGTAATGGAATTTAAGATTCACTATTTAACAGACCTATAAATTAATTTTTGTTAGTTGATACAACATAGTCAGTAACTTTGTCCTAGTTGCTACTTTTTTGGCACTGTATTTTTTTGCACTTTTAGACGTTTTTCTTCGACCATGTCTTACCTCAGGACATGGAACGATAATCTAAATATTATCTAATAAAGTGGGTAAGAAAAATCCAGCAAAATAAGAGAAGTTGAGGATCCCATTGCTGCATGTGCCCAAAACGGCTAAATGTGCCCCTAATTTGGGCACTTGATTGGGTTGAAAAGCCAAAGTGGGCTACATGTAGAATTATTTTCCCTTTTTAAAATAAACCCGTACATTCAAATTTCTGACCATATTAGCAATTTTGAAGTACACATTTCCTGGCATTATTGCGCTCAAAATGTTTTTCCTCTATAGCTACTTCCCATCACCCCAAGTGTCGAACCTCCTCCTCTTCCTCCTCTCACCCCAGCCTCTGCTCTGCCCATGCCAGTCTCCTCCTCCGCGCTCACCACAACCCGCCAACCCGATCGGTCCACAAACAAGGTAAAGCCCCCATCTGCATGCCAAAACCTCCAAGTGCCATCCTCCATCCCTCGGCTGCATATGTCATTCGTCACACTCCAGCTATTTATGTGTTTTATCTCTCTTTTCTTCTTTTCTTTTTTTTTACGTGGAAGCCCCGAAGCTTCCATTTCTCACCGGCGGCTACTGCGCCAGTCTACCACACCTGTCTGGAGCATCGCATTGGCTCATTACCTCTGCCTCCACCAGGCTGTTAAAGGGGAATTTAATTCACATTATTGCCCAAACACACTCCGCATGATGGATACGGTCACATTTTCCTTCAAAGCAACTCAAACACAGTGAGCCAAAACCACGGAGGTCTTTGAGAGGAGTGGTTGCGGCACGCTCTCATGACAAAAAACCGGAACAACACATACACTCATCCCCCCCCACACACACACACCGAACACGTGTAGTTCACCAGTATGTCATTATGTAGCGCAGTTCCTCTCAGAGTTTTCCTCTATTTTATTAGTTGAAGAGGGGGGGAGAAAAAAAGGGGAGGGGTTTGAGGAGGAGTTGTTGCCTTGGTAGTGACCGAGGCGGGACCGGAGACCAAGGTGATGCAACTTCCAATAAGCCAATATTGGCAGAAAAAAATGATTATAACTTGTACTTGAGCAGCCACAAGGTAAAAAGACAAAGGCTCACTTCTAAGGTAAGACGACCTCTGTAATGAGGGACAGAAGCTACTGTGTTGTGTTTTAATTCCACCCTTTTTTTGCGTGTCTGACCAGTAGTTAATGAACGGGTGGTAACCAGCCATAACGTGAACCATAACGTGGGTAAATACTCTTAAAGGAGCAGCCCTTGGACGGGGGGGGCAAAGGTATCAGCAGGATGCCCAATATGCACTGGGCTGTGGGTCGTTTAAAAGTTGTTAATTGATAGAAGCAAAGAGGAACACGTGGCATTCATTGTGGGCTCCCCTTCTTATGACTCCAGTAAAGTAGTAGAGGCTGTAGTGGGGAGGGGGATGTGATGAAGGGAGGAGCACGCTGGAGTATTTTTTTTTCAACATTTCCTGTCCTTTTAAGCACCTCCTTTCATATCTTTTGCATACATAATTTTCTCTTGTATTAGTCCAACACATTTTACCTTCAGGGTTCTGAAATGTAGCCTACTATATACATTTAGTGCAAAAGTAAGAAAGCTTGTGTTTGGTGGATTATTTTTCTCCTTGAATAATAGAAATGGGTATTTTATGCAACGTTCGAAAGCCTGATTGGTCACTTTACAACGAGCTTTGTGAGAATCATGCATTTGTAGAATGAGCAGGAGAGCTAAATGTGTGCAAAAATGCCCCCCAGAAATGTGTTAAAATCCCCTGCAGTATACTCCTGTTTGTATTTACTCTTATTTCTTTCTTTACATGTTTATTTACTTGAGACAAATGCATAAAACATTGCTTCATGTAAGTAAGTACCATGCATACAGGTTTATAACCGAAGCCCATTTGCAAACACTGTCCCTGGTTAGACCTACAGAATAGACAAATAGACAAAACTGTGTTGAATTAAAGATACTACTACCATTAGAAAAGTATACAATAAGATCAGTGTTTCCAATAAAATGTAAGATTTCAAAAGCAGGAAGGAGCGCAAGTATAAAGATGGGGAGAGAAATAAAAGAAAGAATAGAAATGAGATTATAGTTGTTTGCAGGTGTGTATGCATGTGTACAGGTCTATGTCTAGCTACATGCATCTTTGAGTGTGATCTATGATTCTTCCATTCTGTCAATCACAGGCTTGTTTCAGTTTCAATCATTTCTTTGTATGTGTTGTAAAGGAAACCCTGAGTTCTGTCCGTTTCTTGAGTTCAGGTGGTCACAAAAGTTTAATTCCTCTCTCTGAAAATAATGGCTGACCACATGTTCGAAATATTGCTATCGAACATTTCCACTCACTGCACCTGACGCCACGGCTTTAGTTGTTTACCTTTTGACTGAGATAGTTTTTCTGGTGCAAGATTGTTTACACTCTTAAAAATCAGTTTTATGAGAACGAGAAATGAACAAAACTGTCAGACCTCAGTAATTTATTTTTTCCTCAGGATGAGGCAACGGTGCCATCTGACAGGTTTTTGATCCAATATTTTTAATGCTTGTTTATACAGGGATCTTTACGGTGTGATTTGTTTGGCCGAGCCCCAAACAGTTACACGGTAAGAGGAGTGGGAAAATATCATTGTGTGCATAAACTGCTGTGCTGCTTTATGTTTGGTCTTATTAAAACAGAAACCATTTACATCTGTTTTGACAGTCCCTTAATATGTCTGTCAAGTTTCAGTTGGGAATTAAAGTCATGTCTAAAGATTTAAACTTTTTTGAGATTCGAGAGCTGCCACGTGTGTCCCAGTCATGGTGGACGTATGACTGGCAACTGCAGTGACAGACAGACATATCAGTATGAGATTCTGGAGCCAGTGGTGATCTTCAGAATCTGTTCCCGACAGTTTAAAATGAATAAAGTATAAAAATGGCTAGTATGGATATTTTTTTTCCTCATTACTGAGTATAATCATCCAATCCACTAAGAAACTAAGAACAAGACTTGAATACCAACATGATAATGTTGCAGGGGATTTTGACACATTTTTGGGGCGCTATCCAGACATTTAGGTCGGATATTCTACAGAAGCTTGATCCTTAAAAGTTATACCTCATTGCAAAGGTATATTATGTATAATACAACACCAGTTGTTATTATTAAAGGTTAGTAATAATCAATAAAACACACATTTCCTTACTTTTTGTGCTAAGACTATCATAGGATTTATACAAAACTATACTGAGTGTGTAAATAACCATTTGCTGTTTAATATTATTTTGGTTACATTTCTCTCACACGTTTGCATGTTCAAAATCAGAAACACAGGTAAAGTTGATGTCGTGTAGCAGGAAACAGCATTGTTTTGTCAGTGTTGCATCAAAGTTGCGGTGACGGGCCATCATTGCAAGGACATTTAAAATTCACAAGAATTGGCCGAATTTGCATTAATTAGTTGGAATCATGAAACATCATGATGGTTTTAGTTCTGTTCCTGTCTATTCCTTTGTGTTCAGTTTGGGCTGTCTTTGAGGTCTCTGTGCCATTTTGTTTCCTGTTTTATTTAATAGAGTGTTTCCCCTTTTGTATTCAATTCGGTTTACTTCCTGGTTACCTGGTTTTGGTTTGCCGATTACTTCACCTGCTCCCAATTTGTCATTAATCTCTCAGTATAGCTGTGTCCCGATTCAGGGTCTGCACACTTCGAAGTAAGACAGCCTACCTAGTGTGTGAGAATTTCCCATAGTGCTCCAGTTCCATGTTACCTAGCAACTGAAGATGTGGTAACTATCCAATTAAAGCATTCTCATTCTTTCCGCTAGTTCCATCAGATAGGTACATATAAAAAAAAAAAAAAAAAAAGTCTAATTTATTTATTTTTATTTAGCCGGTAAACACTTCATTAACCACTTACAAATCCACAAATATTAAATATTACACTATTTTAATGCCACAGTTGAACA
>JAOXYM010000008.1:7744090-7756712 GCA_028567055.1 Leptatherina wallacei | reverse complement strand
ATCTATCTATCTATCTATCTATCTATCTATCTATCTATCTATCTATCTATCTATCTATCTATCTATCTATCTAATTGTCTTACACCAAGTGGAATGTTGCAGGTAGTCGGCAGTTATTTTTCATGCAGAAGAGTAAACTACTAATAGGGCTTCGAGCTACACGCATATTCAAAGCATTATGTACAATAATTCAACTTAAAAGGAATTTAGGTCAGGAGTCTCGCCCAGGGTACAGTGAATGGGTCAACAACATTTTTTCCCTGTTATATCCACAAGTGTATTATTACTAGGGGTATAAGAAAATATTGATTTACCGAAAAATTGCGATATTTTTCGTAACGATATTGTATCGATATTCAAAACCACAATATCGATTTTCGGTTTTAATGAAAAAAAAAATTCTTATTCTTTTTTTCTTTTCAAAATCAACAATTTGTTATACAAACAGTAAAAAGTGGTGATATTCAAAACCAAAATATAGAATTTTTATGAAAACAAAAATTCAAAATCTTTTTGAAAATAATATTTTTTTCCCCACAAAATCAACAATTTGGTATCTATACAAACATTACACAGTGGTGGTTCATTTCTATGTTGCATCTAAACTTGACTTTTTATTAAAGTTTACTTGAAGAATTTGAAGCACTTTAATTTTAGATTTATATAGATGTATAATGTTAAAAGGATAGACACAGTAAAAGCATTTTTTTTATTTTGCACCAAGCATACTTTATTTTGATAAATACTTTAACCAAAAATGTAAATATTCTACATGTATGACCATTGTTCATATATGTGTCATATATCCAGCTCCATACGTTTTATATTGCACTGCAAGTGGTGGTATGTTTGATGCTACTGGGCACTTTAGATCTTTACTGATGAGACTGATTTTAATTTCTTTATTCATCGTGTACATAAAGAGCAAGTGTTTTTATTTCTGCTGTAGTGAAATGTAGATCCTCTTTTCTCAGAAAAATCGTGATGTATCGTCTTACCCATAGTATCGCAATATATCCGGATATATCGTATCGTTGCTCCTGTATCATGATATATATCGTATCGCCAGATTTTTGCCAATACACACCCTAATTATTACATGCGTGTTGGGCATTTCTTGTTTGGATTGTATAGCGTACACACTAAAGGTGAGTGCAGCCATGTGAAAAAATCTAAACAAAAACAAGTTGTCCAACTGAAATGGTTATATGCTTGTATCCACAGAGGTCACATCCACCTCATTAGTTGTGGATGGCATGTAGTGGTCAGTGTGTTCTTGATCTTCTGAAAAATCCTCATGTTTGTGTTGTTTTTGGTGGTTCCAATCGATCATATCATGAAACTGATCGAGGTTGCTTCAGTGTTTCTCCTGAAACCTTAAAAAGGGGAGACCAAGCCAAAGAGTTCACCAAAAGACATCAAGTAAAGTGGCTTATGAACCTTTTGTTGGGATCAAAAAAGGGCTCAGATCATGCCAGAGTTTGCAGTGATCACTTTGTGAAATCTCTTTTCTCGAGTTGGTTAGGGTCCTTCTCCCTTAGGTTCTGCTGTGTCATGGGTAAATCAAAGCTAAAGTAGTAAAAGCTGAAGCTGCTTTGTTGGTTTACTCGTCAATATGGCGATTCCTAAGGAAGAAGATGACAACAACTCATCAGCTGACCTCATTTTGACTTGAGCTAATGTTTCTGCATCAACCTCCAGGATGTACAAAGAGTCTACACCACAAAGGAGTGAAACAACCGGACGTGGTTTGTTTACACCAAACAACAGTGCTATATGCGTACTTACAGGAAGAAAAAGAAAATAAAATTTGTCTTAAAGACTCTTAATCCCAACTGCTTTCACCCATATACACTCGAAAAAGTTCAATGCTGCCATTTACCATTTCATTTGCTTGTATCCAGTCTAACAGCTTCAGAATGTTGTAAAAAGTAGAGCAGTAACAAGTAGAGCAGCTGAAAAACATGTCACTACATTTCTTGAGATGTTTGTACACCACCGCTATCGATCAGATCGGAATAAATAACTTTTTCAGAAAAATACCTCTTTAATCTGGATGTATTTGTCTTTGTGTTTTATGGAATCACTTAACATGTAAGTATTATTGCACACACGTGAACTCACACTGTAAACTGTGTTTGCAATATTACATATTCTGTTGTTAACTCCGGGTGAAGGTCTTTGTCCCATCCAAAGATAATAGCACGACCCCTGCACGGGTGTATTTTGTGCTCGTGTGTGTTTTGTTGTAGCCGTGGCTGCTCATGAAATGACGTCAGAATATGATTTCATCACCTCTGCACTTTTTGGCTGGGATTTTTACCGCCGTTGTCATGGCAGCCCACATTGCTTTGTGGTTGGTTTTTATGCTTGTAGATTTACTGATATAGATAATGAGTTTCTCTTTCCACCACATCTACAGCAGACAATATCATTTAAATGTCACGATTAAAAACAAATGTATGATTTGTGCACCTCATATTAAAACCCATATTTTCTCATTCCCATTTCCACTGCCTTATTGTGAGGTTCTTTTTCATTTTTCCAACTGTCCAAAGTGATGCCTCATTTGCTGACTCTATTCTCCTCGGCGCTGAACAAAGGCCTTCGCATAGTTAGTGCTGCTTTGAGCGCTGTAACAGTTTCTTAGTCGTATTTAGCCGTATATCTGTACACAGTGTGAGAAAAAGGTGGTCTATCATGACAAAACAGAACTCGTGGAGTCACAATCATACTGCCGCATATTGACCTCATTGATAATAGACACAGCTGATTTGCAAGCCCAACAATATGATGCATTGTGAACATGGCTTGCAATAATGGAGGCTGTTTTGTTTCGAGTCCGCTCTGTTGTACATCATGTCAGAGAGGGAACTAAAGGCTCTCACACTGCTACAGTGGAGATGCAGTTTGCAAATGCAGAACAGCTGTGTGATTGTGTAACTACAGGAGACTGGTGTTGCATTTGAGTATTCCTTGCAAGGCTTCACCTTGGTTACTTGCACCAATGATGCAATTACAGGATTTAACAAAAACAACCTCATGAGATATCGATCAGTTGTATGCTGCCTGACTTACAGTTTTTGACTCATCAGGTTATCTTGTCCGCAGAAAATGGGGCCATAACGTAGAAATGCTCATTTATGTTAATGTATAACTAACTACCAATGTGGTACTGAAGCCAAGACAGAGAGTGAATGTTGGAAAATATGATGTTTCAGCCATTTGAAAATCAGACAAAAATAATAAATTTTTTCAAAATCTGATGGCAACTCTTGTGTTATGCGGAGAACTTCGGGATCTACCGAATAAAGTTGTACAGTGAAGACACTGAAGATAATTTCTTTGGACTTTTGCTTGTAGACTCAAAAGAATGAACTAATCAAATTTTGTTGCATTTGTTGAAATTTCTCCAACTTTTCATGGTTTGTAGAGCTGCGCAATATGATAGCAATTTTATTATTTATCATTAAGATATTTTAGTCAAGACTTTGACTATTGTACTGGGATGAAATGTTTCCATAAGGCGTTTCAAGTTTCAGAATATAATCATAGGTATTCGATGCTCCACTGCTTTTCTGGTTTTAAATAGCAAGTCTGACATCAGTGAGTGTGGAAAAGTACTGTATGACTAGGTTAACTGGTTTGTGCAGATTTACAGTAGGCTACTTAAAAACATTTAAGAATGTACTGTTCTGTTTAAGTCCTTGACGTGGGTGTGTGTTGCATTTATACCACATGTTGTAGGGGGGGAAGAAAAAATTGATACACTAAGTATCGCGATTTTTTGTTTTACGATATTTAAATCGATTTTTCTTGTTCAAAAATTATGGATTCAGAATTTCAGAAAGACCTTTTAATGAACTGTGTGAACCTCTTGTGGCACCAGACATTTCATGTCCTCGGGAGGCAGTTCTTACCCGGAAGTGAGTGGCTATTGTGTGCTATTGTCAAACTACAGAGGTTTTTCGAAGTGTTTCCATTACAAGTTTATTTTTTAGATATTTAGGTTTTGTGCGATTCTAGGGGTCCTATCCCCCCCCCCCCCCCCCCCGTTTGGCAACGACTGTGTTAAATTAAGGTAGATTTTAGAAAATTATTTAAGCTTTTCTGGAAATGTGGTTCAAGTTAATTAAAAGGGAAAACAAGTTTGCTCATACCTGTATGAATCAAAAGTAACACTTTTAAGGAGTGAGCCAGCACTGAAGCATTTTCTGCCACCTTTCCAATCTGGGTTCAGTGTTCTTTTCCCAGTTTAGCCAACATACAGCAGCAGTCAGTGTGTGCAGTCTGAATGTTTCTCTGACAATTAATCTCTGCTCACAAAAGGGCACTTTGTTATGGCAGCTGCTTTGCAACAATATGCAAATCTTTTACTACATTCTTCTGAACTTCTTTGTGTCCAGTTAGACCAGTTTATGTAATTATTTACCAGGGTGGGTTAAGTTGTTTTTTTCCCCCAAGTTTCTGTTGGCTTTCTAGGATCCTATTTACTTTCCACAATTTCAGTTATGGAGTGGGAGGTAAACAGTATACAGGGGCCCAGCAGCTGTAACAGGTAACCTTGGTCATGGGTAACAGATAAGAACAGTTGTGTTTACTTACACACTGAACAGATTTAGTTCAGAAGCCCTGCCAATCATCTCTGTCATTGTGTCAAGACAGGAACAAGTGCTCCGTCTGTACTCTTTTGCTGTCAATGGAAATGCTTTGAATTTTCCAAAACACCCCGATCATCCTCAGTCAAAATCTTTCTTTTGAAGCCGTTTCACCTATTGAACAGAGCTTGTCAATCTCATTGCTTTGTGAACGGTGCCGCAGTATTGTGCAAACTTCATATAACAGGCTGCAGGCAGCATCATTTACTTACTTAGTTGATCATTTTATCATGAAACTAAGATCCAAAACCAAACCATTTTTTACTTTCAAATAAAAAAAAGAAGAATAGTAATAATAATAAAAAAAGGATAATAATAATAAATATGATAATAAAGTTACGTGTAATACGTATATGAAATAAAATATAACAAATCTTAAAGTCATCACATTCAAGATGCTGGAATCAGATTTTTTTTGGATTATAAAATGACTTAAAGTAACTGAAGCCAATTACCTGTGTTCTCACATTATATAATTTAACTCCTCATTAACCAGACCCTTATATCGGGGTCAAGACTGTTTTTGGGATTCTATATAATAATTGCTATAAGACTCAATCTTTAGGCCCGAGAACATTCATAATAATAACTAACAAACAGATTAGGTTTGAGTGGGTTTAATCTAACATCATGCTGCCACTCCCCCTGGAGTTATAGGCTTGGCTCACCGCTATGTATACATACATTGGTAAAGTCGTCCAGCTGGACAGACTGGTGTGCTGTATGGTTTGATCACACAATTTAGTTTTAGTTTCTCAGGGGGGTGAGCCGGCTCCCTCTGCTGATGTCCAAGTTGCTGTTTTTCTTTGTTTCGTCTTTTTTTTCTCTTCCAGCATCACACCGTGAATGGTGAGGTTCAGTTTTGTTTCCAGTCATCTTTTCATCAGTGTGCAGAGTGCTGTGTGTGATAGATGTCCCGGGGCAGCTTAGGGTCCCAGTGGCCTCTTTGTAAATGTGATAGGAGAAGTGTTTGCTTGTGTGTAGGTTTTATCTGTGTAACACTGAATGGTGGCTATATTTGGCCACTTTTCTCTTCTTTTGCTGGAGTGCCTTTAGTTCACTGTCTGCACCTTATCTCTATTCACTGAGTCAACAATGGAGTAAACTGAAAGTAGACAGACAGAAGATTTTCTGTTTTGAGTCTTTTAATGACAACCTCATGGTTAACCAGTTTTCCTTTGTTTTTGTTTGACTTGGATATGGAATTAAGCGTGAGGATTTGTTGCTTTTCCCAGTTTTGTATCTTTTAGAAGTTTTTATACTTTTTCTGATTCAATTTACGAGAAGGAGCCTGCTTGGATCGGACTTGTTTGGGCACATTCTGTGCATGCCTTGTCATTGTTGATTTCCTGGAGTCATTCCTAAATATTGCGTAGTTAAGTGCATCGAAGAATTGTTGCCATAGTGGGATATATTTTGTCGAGGCCGGGGGTCACCAACTCCAGTCTTTGAGATCTACCATCCTGCAGGTTTTAGTGTTTATGTGTTACAACACAGCTGATCCAAATGAAAAGGTTCTCCAACTGCTTGTTGTCGACTTCTGCTCCAGCCTGTTAATGAGGCATTGATTTGAGTTTGGTGTGTTGCAGCAGGGAAACATTAAAACCTGCAGGGTGGTGGTTCTCAAGCACTGGATTCGGTGACCCCTGATCCAGAGCAACATATAGCTGTGTGGGTCGTGGATGTTACTGTGACATGTGCCAATCTTTGCTACTGAGATCATCAAGATTATCCACTTTACCCAAAATCAGTTTTAATGTCCTGGCTGATTAATGTTTGTGTATCTGTTATAGAGTATTAGTTTGATTTAGCTAGCTAAATGGAGATGTCACCTGACCCTTTGGGGAGACAGAGGTTTTATAGACTACTCTCAAAAAGTTGGGGATATTCATTTTTTGGAATTTTATGGAAAAATTTACAAAGTTCGTGCTACACTGTCATGATTAACCCATGTACACGTTCACCTATCCAGGGTTATTAAAGTAATGATGCTTATGTAGATGCGATTAAATTTTTTTCTCCTAATTAGTTACATGATTGATGGTTTGTAGTGACAGTCACAGAGAACATGACTGTTTCTGAATAGATTTGATATTTGGCCTCCTCCTTGCATGTTACAGTTTCAGGTTACATTTCTGGATGCGGTAGCTGACTGTGCAGAGCTGTGTTGATCATTATAGTGGGCCAGTTTGTCATACAATGCCTCTTGAGGGCTCAACGTCACACTAATCCAAAAGGGGTTTCCATCCATACCCTTTACACACTGACATTTCCACACACTCCCTGAATTATTTGATAATATCCTGCACTGTACATGTACAAACCTTGCTTGAAAAGACTGACTGATTGTTTGAAGCTCCTTTTATAGCCAGTTGTGGCACCTACACCTGTCACCAATTTGTTGATAGAGTGTTCCAGAACAGTGATTACCTGTGTGTTCACTGTCCGCTGCATCAAACTTTGAATTTGCTTATATTAAGTAATTATTATGAAGTTGATCAATCATTTTCTGTTTTTACTTGTGTTAAATCAGGTAAGAGTTTAGTAAATGTTCTATTTATTATAGAAACAGGGTGTGTGTCAAGCAATTAATCAAGTTAATCTAGGGAATACAAGTATGAATCATAGGTAACACTTTTAGATACTAAAAGTTTTAGAGAACTAATTGCATTTTTTTTTAAGAAAAAAAAAGAGCCAGGTTGTCGAAATGAGCATTTCAAAAATGTTTCCCTGGAACTAAATTGTTTTCTACCACCTTTCTAATCTGGGTTCAGTGTTTTTTTTCCCAGTTTGGCCAACATACAGCAGCAGTCAATGTGCAGTCTGAAGGTTTCCCTAACAGTTAATCTCTGCTCACAAAAGGGCACTTTGTTATGGCAGCTGCTTTGCTACAATATGCAAATCTTTTACTACATACTTTTGAAATTCTTCATATTCATTTTAATCGGTTTATGTAATTATTGCCCGGAGCATTACAGGTTGATGATGTATGAGAAGATTTTTTGCCCCCTCAAAAGTAGGTCATATAGACTTATATGAGATGGTTTGATCATAGCCGAAGAGAAAAATAACTCAAAAGTGTTGCCTTGCCCTCCCCTCCTTCCCCTCTCCTCCCCTCCCTCCACCCTCTCTGGCTGTCACGTGTTCTTTTCACAGCATAGAAAAGTTTCTGGATTAGGGCAGAATTAACACAAAGCAGCGACGCCACTCCAGCTACACTTGCAAGCAACACAGAAGAAGAAGAAGGGGGGACGGAGACGGAGAGCCCGACACGGCGGGGTGAAGACACTTGAGCGAAACCTCAGCCACCTCAGAAAACTCCAAACCCTGATAGCCAGCGGCGGACGAATCCATCCCCAAACAGAGCAAGAGAGAGAGCAGAGAGGCAGAGGATCTTTGCTGACAAGGTCCTGAATGATGGAAGAGAAACAGTTTGCTGGGATCCTGGTAAGTTTTCTTCTTGTTTAAAGAACACACTGCCACACATGGATGCATGGATGGTGGGATGCAGCTGCTGGACCACTTGTTGAGTAACTCTCTGCCTCCCTCTTTTGTCCTACTTTGAGGCCAGGTGGTTTAGTTTCTCTGCACTCACTGAGCTCCAACACTCAAAAGTTGAGAAGTTATCCTCAGTTATCTGAATAACTCAGGTTTTTATATTCAGATATTTAAACTGTAAAGATGATTCACAACTTTTTCCTGAATGATACGTCTGAACGTCCTTCTTAGTGATGTGTCATCTGCTGTTCACTCTATCCAAAAAGTATATCAACTTAGTCTTCATTCAGAGGCAAAGAAGCTTTTCTCTGCATTTTCTTTGCTCCACTCGTCTCTTCTTTGCCTCAAACAAAAAACACATTTTCACAGTTTTTGGTCTGATAAGAGCCGAGGCCAAGAGGCAAATGTGACGGTGTCAGGCTTGCGCTGACGGTGAAGCTTTAAATAGAGGTTTGGCGTCATTGACAGTCAGGTCACCTCTCCCTCCGTCTCTCCCTCTCAGTCCAAGTCCTTCAGTCCGTCTTAAGACACAAACTTTGAGCTCCAACTCTCTACTGACATTCTTGCTTGTTTGAAGCCCTGCTTTCCTTCCCGCTGACTCCCCCCCCCCCCCCCCCCTCTCGCCCTTTCAAGATGAGCCTCCACATTAAAAGAAAAAAAAAAAACCTGTGTATACACCATCTTGAGAGGAGGACGTTATCAGTCTTGCCTGCTCTCTCCTCTCGCTCCCTGTCGGACGATGGAGATTGGATTCTTGCTGATTTGGTTGTCAAGTCTGTCAGTCTTTGGAATAATCTGCCACAGCTGGATAGTTGTTAAGATTAAGAAGAAGTTAAGTAATTGTCCTGTTATCTTAGTGATATTCAATAGTCACTATGAAGCTTCAAACTTTTGGATCTTGGGAAAGTCAGTCTGAGGTGGCTTCCATGACTCTCTGTAGCCACTAGGAGTTTCTGGCTTAATAATGTGTTGATGCATCAGCTGGAAAAAAGTGTATTTGAGTGTGTTATTGTTTAAAGTCATGAGGATTTCACTCCTGGTGGCATGCAGCATAAACAGAGGAATATTTCAAAGAAAAGGCTGCATAGTTGCTTCAGTGTAGGACAGAGATTAAGAACAGTTTTTGATTTAAAGGTAGTGTGTAAAAATGACTGACACATAATGATAAAGATGGACATAGAGAGAACATGGCCTCAGGTGCAGCGATAACTGCACTACAGGCAACTACTTCATTACTGTGTACATGTGTACTGTCTTCTTCTATGTACTTTTTAAGGCATTACTTATCCCAAACGGTGCTCTGGCACCTACTAAACAAAGCCAGTACTGCAGTTTCAAAGCATAGAGTACAGGTGAAAAATTCCAGTCCTCGAGGGCTGCTATCCTGAAGTCTTTGTTGTTTTCCTGCCCCAACACACCTGACTGAAATGAATAGGTCATTTCCACACACTCCCTGAATTATTTAACAATTTTCTGCACAACATGGAAAAAACTGAAGTTTTCTAAACTTGCATTCAGAAATATGTTGGGTATTTTATTGGGTTGATGATTTTCTAACCAACTTTGGCACAAAGTGGTGAGCTACAACCCATCCTTTCTTGAAAAGACTGTCATTGTTTGAAGCTCCTTTTATACCCAGTTGTGGCACCCACACCTGTCACTGTGGGTCATTGTGAAGAAGTTGACAAGAAGCAGTTGAATCCATTTTGAATCAGTTGTGTTGGAGCAGAGAAACAACAAAAACCTGCAGGATTGTGGCCCTCGAGGACCGGAGTTTGACACCCCAGGCTAAGAGGGTTCTCACTTCACGCATACAGTTGTTTGTCCATTCAGAGACACCATAGTAAAAAGGGTGGCATAAATATGGCAGCTGCCATGTATGTGGACTCAGGACAAGTGGATATAAACGGCTCATTCTGAGAAAATGAAAACATAACGGTTATTTTAGTAAAGTGATTAGTTACCAATAGAAACACAGTTTTTAACAATATATTGAATTTTTCTGAACTTTAATTTTGTGACACCCTGAACCTTTAAGTTTCCTTTCACATGACCTAAATCGTGTATAAAGGTAAATAAAGTGCAGAGTGAGGGGGAGATTGTAGAAAACAGCTGCTGGTGCACTGATGTCGAACCCGCCTGTCGTGATTGGTTGCTTCTGATGGCTGGGGCTGTTGTCTTCAGCAGCCTTGGACAGTGATGTCAGCTGTGGCTCAACAACAACTCAAAGAAAGCGTGTGTGAGTGCACGGACAAAATCCTGCTCCCATCGTCAACTGTCACTTCATTCTTTACTCGGCGCCGCCCTCTCCTTACCGCCTTTTATCTGCCTTTTTCCATCTCTTCCTCCTTCGCCCGTCTTCTCACATCAACAGCAACAACTTGTAAACAGAACTCATTCGTCTCACATTTCACACGTAATCCGGTCATTTTCACATTCTATTTGAAGACTGTAAATCGCCTTTGTTGCTTGTTTTTCCTCAACGTTGCATTACTTCTTTGGACGTCCCTTGCCCTTTTAGTCAGGTCAGATTTATCTCTGCTAGCCCAGATGGTTGGTGGATGGACCGGTCAACATAAATCTCAAGACACACAAGGCGGTAGCTTCCTGCTACCGCTTGGCTCGGCTGCTCGCCTTCTGCCAGAAGTCCCTTCCGTCCAAACTTCATTCTCCTGCTCGCTTACAGCTCTGAAAAGGAGCCCCATCCCCTCAATCTTAACAGCGTTGTCTTTGACTGCCCTGAAAGCCGCAACTTCCACCGAGCGGATGAGCAGATGGTGCCCTGGCACAAGCTTTTTTTTTTTTTTACAGGACGGACGGATACCTCTCTGTCTCTTTGTTTTTACTCCATAGTTCAATCTTTTACACTTGTAGTCTTTAAAATGTCTGCCGTGTAGATGTATGTGCTGGGATGTGAGGGTAGGAGGGGAAGAAGGAGGAGTTGGACTGTCTTGTTGCTCATTTGTCTGCTCAGGCCCGCATTCATCTGTCAGCCCGTGCAGGCCACAGCTGCTCCTCCATCACCATCAAGTCCAAATGGGGGAAGAGGTCATGTAAAACTGGCCTGTGATCAAAGTGTAAAATAGCGCAGGTTTTTTATTTTAAAGCCACAGTTTGTAAGATTTTGTCTCCCAGCAGTAAAATGGCAACATTTTTATATCCAGACTCATTTCAGCTAGGGCTGGGCGATTTGGCCTACAAGTTATACTGCAATATTTGTTGGCTTTATCATAATAAACTGCTGTGTAAATGTTGATTTCAACATTATCATGCATAAAGACACAAGTATGAGTTAAGTAAACTCCGTTAAAAGGAAAAGAATCACAATAAAGGCAAATTTAGCTAACTTTTTACTTGATAAGTTTTGTACCAGGGACTTCCACTCATAAGCTTTTGAGAAAAATTTTTTTTTCCCATTACCATTACAACAGAGGACCAATACACTCCCACCAGTGGATGGAGCATACATTGGACATTGTGTTGCAACAACCTGTAAGACACAAAAATATCTGCATTGCGAAACCTTCGCTCTCCCGTGACGAGCATATGGAGGAGTTTTCTGCGTGTGTGGGGAGTGCGCCGTCTGGTTGTTGTATGTGAGAGAAGCCAAAGAAAATCCCAGAATGCTTAAAATGCTGCTGTGACGATTGGTATTTGATATTCACGATTGTTCCAAAATTACATTATACAAAGAAGTATGGATTTAATAGTAGGCTACATGTAAATAACCCACCAGGACTATGACACCATGTCATAATAATGTACAATATTAAAATTATGCTTGAGATTGATGACGTGTTACATGCACGGAGGGGTGTCCCTTAAAATAAATTTTGAATTAAAAAAACAACTTAATGTATAGAAATCACAAAAAAACAAACCTAGAATAGCTGCATGAGCATTTAAACAAAATCAGTCTAACACCAGTATCAGCAGATATTCAGCCCTCTGACTGAAATAGACCTATTAGGAAACAAGACTGAAAGTTAATTGCAGTGGCTGATATATGTCTGGTGTGTCAACCTGAAACTCACAGGGTTTATTTAGAAATATTTTGGGGCACAAGAAAAAAGAAAAAAAAGAGGCAAAGATGGCCAAAAAAAGTATGACTGGTTAGTTATTTTTCATAATGCATATGTAATTGTTTCCCTGACATTGAAAGGAAATTTTAAGAAATAAAAACAGGGACAGTTTATTGGTTATCACATGTCAACCAAATAGATTCTTTTGAATGTAAAGTCTTGCACCAGTATTGGTATCTGTATCTGTTTTTCTGATATTTTCTTATGCCCTGATTTTCCAAATCTGTGTATTGCTTGGTTCAAACACATGTAACACATACATTAGACTATTTAACAAAAACATTGCATTCAGTTTAATAAACAGATCAAGTTTTCCCTGATGTTTGAAATGCCTGTAAATCTTTGCCTATTTCTGCGTTGCAGACATCCACATGGCCTTCCATC
>JAOXYM010000008.1:7708969-7719985 GCA_028567055.1 Leptatherina wallacei | reverse complement strand
TACTGTGGTTCGTCCTAAAACCAGATTGAAATCTTTCTAAAATACTGTGTTCATTTAAAAACTCATTTAATTGGCTATACACAACTTTTTCTATCATTTTACTTAAAAACGTTGGATACGGGCCTGGTAGGGTCTAAATTGCTCTTCTTCAGAAGGGGCCTCACCACCACCGTCCTGAAGGCAGATGGGAAAACCCCTGTCTGAAGACAGCAATTTACTATGTTTAAAAGCTCAAACTCAAAGTAACCATAAAATGTTTTTAAAAGAGATGTGGGAATGGGGTCTAAAAGGCAGGTTGTTTGAGATATCAGCAAACATCGAATTGCTATCCATTAAATTGATATAATATTGTACCGTGATCAAACTGGTGATTTACACTCCTAGTTACTCATAACTCAGAGCAGACTCATATCACTATATTTGCATTAAATATATTGCATTATTTAAAAAACAAACAAAAAAACACAACATTTAAAGGGATGGTGTGAGATATACAGAGCAAAGAATAAAGCATCTGAAATTATGGTATTCTTGCAACAACCCGCATTCCTCAGCAGTTATAAGTGATATACTGCTCTAACCTGCATGCTCTACATTTGCATTTCATTGTGCTGCAAGTTTTGGAAAGAAGGGAAAGTTTAAGCAAAACTCGGAAACTGGGTGAGGAGAAAAGGCTGATGGGGCTTATTCATCAGCTTTGTCATGGATTTGTAGGAAGCATAGACCAGGAGAGAAAAGAGCTGATGATGAGGCTCGTTGAGGCAGCGTGCTCACCGTGTTAGCAAGGAAACATGAGGGGGCTTTAAGGCCGATAGTGGTTATTGAGGCTGCGTGTCTGTGTGTGTGTGCGTGGCGTGTTTGTGCCCATGTGCACGCGCTTGTTGAAACCACACACTAGCTGTGCAGTACAAGGATTGAGGGCGACTCCGTGGAGATGATGTTTGTTAACAGCGGCTCCGGTGGAGAGGACTGAAAGAGGAGGAATAAAGAAAAATTGGTGATTTAGATTGACGCCCTTTTTTTAGAGAATTATAGTGGATGAAGGTCAATAATTGAACACCTCCTACTGTATCCTCAACACACTGTATCCTCAACAGTTTGTCACAGACACAAAACTCAAAAACTAACTTGGACTGAAATTTTCTTTTTCAAAGATTATCTGTCCATCTATTGATCTGGTGATCTACCTGTGTATCGATTATTGTCTCATTTAACTGAGTATGTTTTTATCAGATAGTCAAAGAGGTGTAAATTGAGAAAAATCCCTTCCCATCCAAAGACTAAAGTTACTCAGTCTTTGGAGTCCCCTTCATGTAATTTGCAGGGTAAGTGAATGTTTTACAGTAAAAACATGACTGATGGAGCTGCAGATGTCATGCACTTCATAATTACACAGCCTCAGGGATCTTAGGCACTTCATCATCGACCTCAAACTTCCAGCTGACTGAATCCAACATGGCAAAAGGCTTTTGCTGCCCTCTAAAAGACCGAAAGATGCTGTTTTATGTGTTTACCAACACACGAGTCAAAGAACTGCTGCAAATTCTCATGAGATTGGCTTTTTTGGCTTTTTTAGAGAGCCACATCAGTAGTTGGAACGATAAGTTATAAAGGCTGATTATCAAAGCAGCTTGAACCCAGTATTTACACACCATTTGATCTCACTGCTGGCATTGTCAGATGCCACGTCTATGCTCTTGCACAGAGTGTTGTGCGGGGGGGGGGGGTGAGTTGGATGCAGGTGAACAGCTTGCAAGGGCCAACAGCTCCGCGGGCCAGTCTCGCGCATCACTTGACTGCCATACCCCAATGAAGGCCTACGCACAACTGAACTTGTTAAGCAAATGAGTGAACAAGCAAGAAGGTTGGGGGCAGGAGTTGGATGGGTGCACATGGCTACAGCGGCTCCTACTAGACCTGCCTGCCTGTCGACACACATCGGCCATCACTGCCCCTCGCTCCTCTGTCTCCGACTCTCTTATCTGTCGCCCCGTCTTCCTCTCAGAGCTCTCAGTGGCCGTCTCCGTTTCAGTCTGCCTCTTCCCATCTCTCTCGTCCACTCGAGCTCACGTAATACCATTGTTTAATCAGAGAACAGCCTATTTCTGAATTGGGTTGGGAGATTATCTTTACAATGCTTTGACAGGGTGTTGTCATTCAACACTCGCAGAAAATGGACAGCAGAGGAGACTGTCAAAAACAGATTTTGCCTCTGCGTGCTATAGAGATGATTACCAAAAATAAACTATGTTTATGGATTTTACATGGATCTTGCATACGGGTGGTTGTTTCAGGTAATCTCTTCTGGAATAAAACTTCCCTTATGACAGGAAAGGTATATTTCTGACATAAAATGTCAAACATTTAACCTCTGCCCTAACCACACCCCTGTTCGCCCTCTACACCATCACCCCCCACCTTCTTTTCCTACAAAGATGTCTGCACATGCAGACCCCCTCTCCTTCTTACCCCAGGGAAGGTATTTGAGGATTCCAGCCTGGTAAGTTTTGTGCTATAAGTGTCACAGAGATGGAGATGAGTCAGTCAGTCATTGGGCTTTTTTGGACGGTTCTAAAGGTTTTTGCATTAACTTCCTCAACATGAAGAATTTTCTAACGGTAGGGAACTGGATGGGATTGTAAATAATGCAGTAGCAGCATTTAGGTTCAACACATTGTGATTTTGTGTTATGATTTTACTTCATTGTTAAATGTTGCGTGGAGCCTTTGTACATCATTCTTATTCAAAATTTGTTTCCCAATCTAATTTACTTGGAGGTCTGTTTGGCTATCATATGTTGCACATCTGGCACTCTGTCATTGCTTTTTAACAAGGGACTTGGAACAGATATGCTTGAAACAAGCTCACTCCAGTCTGTGTTTGGTATTTGATCCCAAATTAATACTTAAGTGAAGATCTCAGATCAGATTTCGACTCCCCAAGAAATTGATTTGGACATCAGCCATAAAGTGTGAAAAGATAGTTATCTTTATTTACATAATATATGAAACTAATAGCCAATAACAGAGAGGCTACAGGCTTCATTCAGGAGAATCAGAAAATGTGTGTGATGCTACAGAGCTTCAGGATGCTCGATCCTTTGTTTTCTCCTGACCTCACTATAGAAAAATGATGGGATGTCAGTTTGGAAAAGTCCTCTAACACCTTGACTGTATTCAGTTGTGTGTTAAATAGCTGTCAAGACTCTTCATTTATTTGTGGGTGCATCACTATGCTGACTATGTCATCTTACACCAGAAAGAAACTCTTCTTCACTGCATGCATTCAGATCTTTCTGCTTTTTATCCAGTCACCTGACACCTATGAAGTTCTTCCTTTTTTTTCTTGGAGTTTAAGCATATAAATAAAGAGCAGCAGCCCCAGCAATATTGTTCACGATCCTATATACTGTATATTGTTTTCCTTTTAGAATTGAAAGTTGGGTTGACTCGAGGGGGATCACATGATACAGGTATTTGCCGACAAGCTCTTTGAGGTTTTGTTATGTTGCTATTGTTTTCAAACTCTTGCTAATCTTTCTTCCCATCTTGATATACTGACGCTTGTCATTGCAATGTTTCATTTCACTTTGTGGATTTATAATTTCTTAGAATATATTCAAACGACACCTATGAGTGGTATCTATGAAAATCTTGGTGAATGAAGATTAATTAAGATTCTCAATGTGCAATTGTAAAAGAAGAGAGTACACCCTCTTTCAATTCAAAGATTTTTATGTATCTGAAGACTGAACTCATATGCTTTGTTTGGTAGGATTACCAGGAAAGGATTTCTCAATTAAAGACCGGGCAGCTTAGGTTCCCAAACATGCATCTGAGCAAACCACAAGACTTCTGAAATAACCTTTAGAACACGGCCAGCGGTGTCCAGTAGAGACAGATGTTTGGTCATAATGCACAGCAACAAATTTTGTGAAAGCAAAATGCAACAGTAACATCTCTACCAACTGTTAAGCACGGCAGTGGAGGGGTGTTGATATGGGCTTGTTTTGCAGACACAGAACCTGGATATATAATTCAGTCATTAAGTCAAAGTTAGTTTGAATGTAAGAATGATCCCAAACACTGCTGCAAATTTACAGTTCTGAAAAAGAAAAGAATCAAGGTTTTGTAATGACCCAATGCTGTGAGAAACAATGCTGAAAAGCTAAAGTTTGGTAAAGAAGAGTGGACCAAAACTCCTCCCAAATGATTTGTGTGAAGGTGATTCAAAAAGCTATTGTTTTACTGGGGTGTACTTAGTTTTACCGTAGGGTGTTTCTGCATTTTGGTATCTTTTTTGCTAAATAAATCATGGTACATGGATGTGTAGGTTGTATTTACCACATTTTTATACCTGGTAAGGGCCGGATGATTTTTTCCTCATTATGTCCTGACATGTAAAATCTGAGCAATGAAAAAGGGACTACTTTCTTTTTAATACTATTGTTTGGAGTAATGTATCCTGTAAGTGACCCCCAGCTCCTATCCCACCCTTCATCTGACAGCACCCGACTTTCTCTCATCCTCCTCTCTCCTCCTCGTGACACCCCAGCCATTGGATTCAATTAATCAGCCGTGGAGGGAGATTTATTCAGCCCCTGCCCAATGAGATTCTTTGGTATGTGGCCCCAATGGTAGCAGGTTGAGAAGCCACAGTCTACACTGTCTTTAGGCCTATTACTCTCACCTCACAGCTCACTCATAAAGGATGCTTTGAGCTGCCTGGTTTTGGGGGGATCCGGTGGGCTTTTTGTCCCATAATAGCTGAGTGGATTCAATCACTGCAGACAGACGTGTTTACTAAACTCTGCATAGGTGCTGCAGAGGAGATTACGTGTGCCACTTTGAATGACTACGAGTCTGATTATTGGCTGGGAAACATCTACCAAATGACAACATGTTGTTCCGCCTGTTTCATAGAAAAAGACCACCTTGGACTGGCTCGGATACAGTGTTGAGCTGTTAACGGAACTGTGACAGGAGAGAATCGTGTATAAGTGTAAGGAACTTAAAATACCTTCTACAAACTGTATTTGCATCATTACAATTTAAATATACAGAGGATTAAGTTATATTTAATGCAAGAAATTGTATTGACGTGAATAAGATGCAGAAAATGGGGGGAATGGAAAAAAGATGACACTACCATGAAAAAGGTTTTTACTTATCCTGGTTGCATTTAACTTAGTTTGGCTACGTTGTTTATTGTCAGACCTGCATGAAAGTTTTTGTGCATAATATTTAAAGGGATATATTATGACTTTATTTAACAAATTGACACAATTTCTGTGGGACGCTTTGGTCAAAATACAGCAGACGGACAGCAGAACTCCACTGCCACCATGATTTCATCCATGGATTCAGCTCATTTTTATGGAGTGGACTGACGCCCTCAACTCTACCACTCTGCTTCTTTCAAGATGGTCCTCTGTAACTCTTTAAGTATGTTTTTACTGTATGAGAGAGCAAACTACTGGACCTTAGTGTGCATTCACACCTAATAGTCCACTAGACTCGGGCGAAGATGGCGTAGATGTTTTACCATCTACACCAGAGATCAAGAATTATTGGTGGAGAGGATGAGACAAACAGTGAAGAGGAAAACTCACTCATCTATTGGTTAGTGCAGGAAGACTTCTGTTTCCACCACATAAGAGCAAAGCATGGAGCTTTGTCAAATCCTAGCAGTCGTGGGTTTAACATATTTCTATGAAAGGATTCAAGCAGTTTCTCCCTGCTATTATCCTACATGTGCATTTGTTTTGGATGTGTTAACCCACAATGCCCTGCGTTATAGTCCACTTCCTGTATTTGGTAAACTTCAAGTGGACCGAGACCTATGTTTATAGGCAAGGCAAGTTTATCTGTATAGCACATTTCATGTACAAGACAGTTCAAAGTGCTTTACATAAAACATTAGAAGCATTACAGTGGTGTGCTGAGGTCATTTAAAATAAAAAACAAGAGAAAGAGAAAAAGAAAGAACATTATATTAAAAACAAGTTTAAAAATTCAAGATTAAAAGCCCCCTTCTTTTGATCTGCATCAGAGTTTGTTTGCATATTCGCACCATTCATACCAGACTTTCCAAGCACACAAATTAGGATTCAAATCAGAAGGGCAGGTGTGTATGTGCCCCTCAGAGCTCAGACTACCACACACCAGTTGGCGATTTTACAGTCAAATACTGAGGTTTATTTTGTCTGCACTTCAGCCTCATCAAGTTTATCCTTCTTTTAAGCACAATCTCATTGCAAGTGACTTGTTAAAGTGGCTCAGCTTGTTAAAAACACAACAGTTTAACAGCAGAGCTCACCTTTAAAGCTGATTTTGTAATTCTTCTGTCATATATTGGCTCCGTAAACTCTGGACTTCAGCTTATATGAGCTATTTTTAACCAAAACAAGCTGTAAGTTTATTTGAATTATGGCAGAATGACTGTGTTCAGTGACAGGTGGGAAATCAGTTACTGACATGACAAGATATGAAATGTAACACAAATACGAAAGTTTTTATTAACTAATTTCTTTCTTTAGTTGCGAAAACTTTTCAACTGGTGATACTAATTTGCTTTTAATAGCAAAAGCATTTGCAAGAAAAAGCACGTTTTTAACTTAAACTTCCTGAAGTATAGGGAAAGCAACATGTTTTGAACTTGAAGTTTGGTGGAAATAAAAATAAGGATGTTGGACATTTCAACTCAGAGCTTGTTGTGATGAAAAAATCTGAAAATCTAAACCACTCCTTGACTGAGTTATTTTCAGACCAAATGGACCCCTAACAGGGTTCAGGGTTGTGTTTTCTGAGTTCTTGAGTTGGTACTGATTTCAGATACCTAGATATGTGCTCAGTAAGCAGGCCTTGAGCACTGAATGAGCAACTAAACACTGTCTCAATCGTTTAGATGAAGCATCTTGTGAAACTGGTTGTAAAAAAAGGCAAGATATACACACTGGTTTGACCCTTGCCTTTTCTGTGTTTAGACAGATGTCTGTACCGCTAAGACATTTCCTGCATCACCTCTTCCTTCCCACTCTTTTCATCTCCATCCCAGTTCAACAACACAGCTCACCTTAATTTTGACCCAGGATTCAAAATAGCTTCAACTTTAAGTTATGTAAAGGAACCACAGCTGGTTTAGTTACTGCCTGTTTTTAAACATGCACCATGGAACTTTGGCAGATTTTCTCAGTGAGGCGTCCCATGCCGACAGCTATCCATCCTACCTGTATGGAGTCCGATGTTGACTCTTGGTTTATCTCCTGCTCTGTATCTTTCTCTCTTTCTTTTCCTCTCCTCTAATAATGTCCTCTTACTTTCTTTGCTCAATCGGCCACGGTGTGGGTTCAAAACATCCGTTGTGTTTATATCCGCTTGCTAGTCCGACGGAAAAAAACAAGGTTGCAACATTATGCAGCAGTGCAGTATCTCAACCTTGGGATGGCTCCAGAAATGCACATTATAGATATCACTATGCCATTAAAGGAGTGTGTTTTTTAAAGGAACAGAATAGACGTCAAAAGGTAGCCTAAACACAGACTGGTTCAATAGTTATTAAAGTTTTCTATCCAGGTTGATCTTTATTTCTCTGATGTATGGGTCCTACAACATGCTTTAAGCATGATTATGTAACAGCATGGGAAGCATGCAAGAGCAGGTTTGTCTAAACTTCTGTCAAGGTGAACAAAGAAGAAAGACGAGGCATAAATCTGTGGATTTAGGCTGCAGGCATGTCATGTGACTCTGCCACAACAATGCTGCATCATTGCTCAATCCTGTTTTTTTTTTGTTTTTGTTTTTTTTGGAGGGGGGGGGGGTGTTGCCATGTTAAAATTGAACCGGTCAGAATAGTCCTATGGATGTTTGTTTTCAATAATAAAGTCTAATGAGGCTGTTTGTGCAGCAATATTTAATTATGAGGATTTCCTGTCACTGTGAACCAATATAGCATAAAATTACCCTCTGTTTAACTTTCCCAAGAACAGTAGGATGAGAAGAGCTTGAGGGTGGACAACAGAGTGTTTATTGTGGAGTAGTGCTAAGCAAAAGTCCTGAGTTCAGATGCAAGGATCTGAAGGGCACAGCTGCACAGTCAGGGTCTGTGACCAGAACATCTGCAGTGAAAACAACAAACCGTATTATGCAAACGCATTAGTTAAAGACTCATTTTGAGTTGTTTCCATGCTGTTCTGAGCTTGCTGGCAACCCCCACCCCCCAATTCTTCTTTTGTGAATTCTGCATATTTAATAGCGCAAAACTGGAGAACTTTACATACATTAGCAACTTTTTTAATTACCTGAAGGAACAGTAGAAACGAATCATGATCTTAGTGCCGTATTTCTTTTTTAATGTCATACAAATAATTGGTTAATTGGAATCTATAAATTGTTTTGTTTACTGGCTTATTCCTTCCTCGTAACACCACAAATATCATTACCTCTCCTATGGCACCAGCTCATATGTTCACATATAGATTTCACAGCATTAGGATGCAGCTATATGCTCAAACTAGCAGTTTGAACTTTCACTGCATCAAAGAAGGACGGCTTCCCATGAGAGAGGGGCCGTGAGCTGTCAGTAAAATGCCATGGCTCTACTGGAGGTGCCTCAAAATAAAATTCTTTCAGACAGGAAATGAGATGCACAGTAAGCAGTTGCACGATATTAACAAATCACTTTCTGTTGGAGAGATTATCAGGCCTTTGCAGAGCCCTGCACTCAACCGACTGCTTTCTTGTTGCAATTGTACGAGGGAGTTGTGGCTGATGAAGCGTGCCATAGATGGAAATAATGCAAGGTATTGTCAAAGCAAGAGAAGTGCAAATGCGTGCACAGCTTCTTTCAAATCTGTCTCAACCACTTTTTGTGTTTAAGGGGACGATAAAGTAACCTCAAGTGTGTGTTTTTATGTTTGTGTTTTCACAGCCTGTAAGAAATGTTTGTATTTTGTCGATACACTTCGATGGCTGGCATCCCTTTACACTGTACGGACTTGCTGTCAGGAGACTTTGAGAGGTCCATGCTGCTGTCCGTCTGTGGATGTTAGAGGCTGTAGGATTTTTTTTATTTTATCATTCAACACTCAATTCCCTCAACGAAAAAAATAAAAGATTTTGGCAGCATTTTCTTAAACTAAAAATAGAGACCTGAAATATCCCCGTGAAATAAGTATCTAGAACTTATAATCACAACCGAGCTCTACTACGTCATAGTTTTATCAGTAGTCTACCAATACCAAGAAATTCATTTGACATAATTAAGAAGGCAATCATCTGTCTAGAAGTGGTCTCGCAGTTGTTTGTGCCAGAGTGACAACCAGGCCAAAGGTTTGAGAAAATTGTTTACAGTCCATTTCAAACACCTTCAATAACCCATCATTTTTTTATATTGTATTTTTTCAGTCATTGTAACCGGACATTTTCAGAAGCGCGTCTGAATCATTTGAGCAGAAAAAGACTCTTAACTCAAGGGATGAAACAGTGTTTTGTCATATTTGATTAAACCCCTGCACCCATTTCCCGTTTTCCAAGTAACACCACCTCTAAAGAGAGACCTGCAGATGACTGTACCGGTCCATCCTGTTGAGCTTGAATGTTTCTGCAATGACTGTGAGAAACTTGCAAAACAAAGGTGATCCAAGCTCGGAGGATGATTGCCAAGAGAACTCTAAGAAGCTCAATGTTGTCACATTTTCTCAGTGAGGCACCTCCATAAGGACAGCCAATATGGCATCCATCTTGCATCATACCTGTATCCTAGTTCTCTCTCTCTCTCTCTTGCAAGTAAAAGTCAGTCTCTCTTCCTCCAGCAATGTCCACTTGTATTTCTTTAGTAAATCAGCCACGGTGCACATTAATAAAGGTCAGTGTGTTGATTTACTAGCATATGATGCAGTGAGTACAGCAAAACTCACCTATAATGTGATGCTCCTGGCTGGAACACAAAGTTTCAAAATGCGGTTTCTCAGCCTTGGTACGTTGCTGGGCAACAACAGCTTTGTGATTGTACATAATAAATGTAACTGTGCCATCAAAACGAGTCTGAAGCACATGTTTTTATGCTCAGAAAGTTACATAGTGCTACTTTAAGGTTGTCATTGCCCCTGAAGGTTGTGAACTTGTGTGTTCAGAAAAAACAGAATCCATTTTCGGAGGAGTTCAAAATGTAACAAAAAGCTGGATGCTCTGCGGAGGCGGGTTTGAAATTGATCTCAGTAGATTCTAGCAGAGCTTTGACTTGGTCATGGTTTCTTGTTTTGTGTTTAACTTGTCAGAAAGTAGCTCTGTCAGAGCAGTTAGCATCTGAAAACCAAGTTAGCAGCACTTTATGAACGTTTCTGTATCCACCGTTGTCACCTACCAACAGGATACCACATATTTTCTGCACCTTAGCTGCTGTAGACTGGTGACACGTTTCTAGGTAAATCACACTGAACCCACCTTCCTGCACTTCTAGTCTGAGCCTGCACAGCAGAGATGAGGGGCTCTGCTGGCATTTACATTTTAGGTACTGAGCTGGCATTCTTTTTAAGATCAGCTTAGTGGAGAATAGAGCTAGGAACTAATGATTCTTTTCAGTCGCTTGACAGACTGCTGGACTGAAACCTGTTTGAATATTACAGAAAAGTAAGTTAATACGACTGCTAGCACAGATGTACCGTTTGTGCTGAACATACAAAGCAGCAGGCTTTGAACTGAAGAAGACACAAGCTCACCAGAAGCAAAGTGTAATTAATGTTTGTTACCTCATTAACACAAACTGACCTGTCTGCCATCTTTTTGGTTTATGTGGCACTGCTGAGGGGCAGTCAGCTGATCATGTGACTTCAGTCACATTTAACATTGTCAGCAATCACTTTGCTAAATGGGAAGTGATGAATCCCAAATATGAGCACCATTCAGCGTCCTTAATTCACACTTAATGATTCTTCACAATTTCCCTTAAGGGATCAATAAAAGTATCTATCTATCTATCTATCTATCTATCTATCTATCTATCTATCTATCTATCTAT
>JAOXYM010000008.1:7687429-7698185 GCA_028567055.1 Leptatherina wallacei | reverse complement strand
ATGGATGGATGGATGGATGGATGGATGGATGGATGGATGGATGGATGGATGGATGGATGGATGGATGGATGGATAAAGATGCAGGTTTTTGTCCTTATGCCCCAAAACTATGGAGCATCCAGTTTTTTTTTTTTTAAACAAATTTCCAAACATCTCGTTTCACATCAGCCTTTAGTTTCCAGTAACTAACTCTAACCAAATGCGCAGTTGCTCCTTTTGGTTTATTATCAAACAAACTAATATAAAACACTTGTAGACAGTTTTAATGAAGATATGGAAAACTTTGCAATCTCTGCAATCGATCGGGTTTCAAACACTAAAAAAAGTCCTGCTAAATAGCTCTCTTTGCAAGTATGTATTTTTTAAATATCTGACTGCACGTTTTTAATTATAATCTTAGGTGCACTGTGGAAGGATTTTACCCTTATTGATATTTCATAAATGGTTTCCTGATTTATTTGATCTCTCTATCTGTTGCATCTCTGCAGTAGGTCATCATGCTCTGCTACACATTTGGGTTGTCACAACAATTTCCTAAAGAATCCAATGTATATGTAACCGGTAATGTGTAATAAATAGTGTTTCTTGCTGTTTACAGGAAACAGTAAACTAAAGTGAGAGTGAGTTCATAGTTTCTGACTTGTTGCTTCTCCCTCAGGTGCCTTCATGCTTCCATACTTCATCATGTTGGTATTCTGCGGCATTCCTCTCTTCTTCCTCGAGCTTTCCTTTGGACAATTTGCCAGCCAGGGTTGCCTGGGGGTCTGGAAGATCAGCCCTATGTTCAAAGGTCAGTGCTGTGTGTAGGGGCTTTTAATCTTCATATCCACATCTAAATCTGAATGGACAAACCTATAAATGGGTAAAGGAAATAGACTAAATGTACAGACTCTTGCATAAAGTTGACCCAACATGTGCTTACGTCCTCCTGTTTATTTCTTCTCCATCCTGCAGGCGTGGGTTACGGCATGATGGTAGTGTCAACCTACATTGGGATCTATTACAACGTGGTCATTTGCATTGCCTTCTACTACTTTTTTATGTCCATGACCAAACTGCTGCCGTGGACGTACTGCAACAACCCCTGGAACACACCCGACTGCAGCGGGGTGGTGAGCTCCGGCTCGCACTTCAACAGCACCCTGGTAAACGCCACCAGCCTGGTAGCAGGGGTGTCAGAGGTGGTCAATCGCACCAAAAGGACCAGCCCGAGCGAGGAGTACTGGAAGTAAGAACTAGAAGGAATTTCTGAGCATTTGGAGACGCACTGTCAACAGTGGCCGTGAACAAAAATTGCACATTTCTGTTTTACTACAGTACACAAACACTTTTTTTTTTCACTTCCAGTTCCAAGAAGTTTAAACAGTCATGTAGAAAGAGCACAGGACATGTCTGTTTGTAAATCACTCAATTTTGGTTAAGCAAAGATTGGTTGAGCAATACACTGTGTTTTGCCAAGTTACACAAACAGCCACTTTGGACTGAGCTCTGCAGGAACGTCGTACTTGACTCACAGGTCGAAATTGACTTACACCTGCTAGATAAGCTGGCTGCAAACGGGCCTCTTGTTTGTTGGCAGCATTCAAATGTTTGAACGTGATTTGAGATTTGACTGGAGGTACAACAGCTTCTGGTCATTGTTGGCTTGCATCATCAGTAGTGACATGTGGAAGGTTTCCCAGATCACTGTACAATTCAGTCATCTTTTAATGGTGCAGTTTTAACAGTCGGAAGCAGATAACTGGGCAGAAGTCTTGTGCCACCCGACATCTCTGAGCCAAAATTTCTTTCTTAATCTTTTGAAGTGTTTTCCAGGCTTTCTGGAGGTCTCTTGAGCTTTTTTGGACATGGTCAGTCTTTTATTCTTTTCAGTCCAGCCCTTGTATTTGTTTTTATCAATTTGTTTTATGAATCATTTAAGCATAGAAAAGTCACCTAACTCAAGGGATGAACAATGGTTTGTCTAGATATAAGTGAAAACAGTTCCAAAGAGAGATAATTTCCCTCTTTTTTTCTAGTTTAATTTACAAAAAAAGATGTCAAAGATAACACAGTTTGACAGACATTAAATACAATTTTTTCACTATCAAGTCGATTGTCCGTGGACTATTAGCTGAAAACCACACATCCCAAAAGAACTGAGGAAACTTGACAAGTGAAGGACGACAAAAATGCATTGAAAGAAGAAAAAACTCTCTACAGCAAATGAACAGTATCTGAAAGTGATGTCCTTAAGAAACAGGAAGTAAACCAGCAAAGACCTGAGACATGGCTCAAGACCTTCAGCTAATCCATCTACTGTTGGCCGAAGCCAGAAACGGTCCCCGTGGAAAGATAGCTGTCAAGAAGCTATTCTTCTGGAAGGGAAACTAGAAGAAAAGGCTGAGGTCCGCCAAATAACGCAAGAGCTGGACTAACAGGTCTGATGGAGTCATGAATCCCTCCCCAGACTTCAGACTTACAAATTACTGAAGCATTGTGGGATCATTTTTACACAGATAGAAATTACAGGCATCTGACATCCAAGGAACAGCTTTAGAAAGTCCATCAGAAAGTCTGGAGAAAGAGGGTCAAAGTGGTCCAACCAAAAATTGACTTTCAAGCTTGTTAAGATTATACAAGCTCTGCATTTAAATGTGTGTTTGCATGTGTTTCAATAAACTGCTGCAACTATTTCATGTTTTTTTTATATACATATGTACATATAAAGAAATGAGCAGTGGCTCAAAACTTCTGCACAGTACTATCTATCTGAGGCAATCTTCCTAGGGTATCTGTATTTCCTGGTTAGAAGGGCTGTTTATAAGTAACCCAGATCTTCCCTGTGCTCTCTTACTAGTTGGATGCATTATGCATTGCCAGTGCAGATATAGTAATACTATATTTAATTGAGTAAAACATCAGTTAGTCAGTATTGACTTGTTTAAAGTTTTAATGATCTTTTTAACGAATTATTGCTCCTCTTTTAGTTCAGCTATAAAACTATAAATTTTGATTGATGTTCTGTTTATTAGTGTTTCTGTTTTTCAGGGGGGGGGGGGATATCTGAGCCTGTGAAAATGAAATATTTAAACATATTTTCTCCGTCTGACTTGTTATCTCAGGCACTATGTATTGAACATCTCTGATGGTATTGGGAATTTTGGAGAGGTTCGTCTCCCTATCCTGGGCTGCCTGGCTGTGTCCTGGTTCGTGGTTTTCCTCTGTCTCATCAGGGGAGTTAAATCCTCAGGAAAGGTCAGCTTGCAAAAAGCAGATACACACTATCTACACATTTGCAATATGCTACTTCAGTCTACTGACATGAAAGTCTTGTAAGCTCTTCTGCGGCTCACTCTTTACGTGATTATCTGTGCGTGTCCAGGTGGTGTACTTCACAGCCACATTCCCATATGTCGTTCTGACCATCCTGTTCATCCGTGGCATCACCCTGGATGGAGCCATAAATGGCATTATGTATTACCTGACTCCACAGTGGCAGAAGGTCCTTGATGCAAAGGTATGTGCCAACATTACCAAATAGATTGAAAGTCAACCTGGAAAAAGAAATGTTTTCTTATTTCTGCATTTGGGCTTTTTTTTTTTGTTTTGTTTTGTAGGTGTGGGGAGATGCTGCCTCACAAATCTTCTACTCCCTGGGCTGTGCCTGGGGTGGTCTCATTACTATGGCTTCCTATAACAAGTTTCACAACAACTGTTTCAGGTTGGTACGCCAGACTACAGAATAAAGTGATTTATAAGAGAAGTTCCCTACTTGGGAAAAATACACCCACTCATAAGAGTTTTTGTAAGTTTAGAAACTTGCACAAAAAGTAAGAAAAGTTATGTTTGGTCACTTATTTCTCCCTTTTCATTATACTAATTGGCGTTTTATTGCACATCTTTGTAAAACCTGAAAAGTCACCTTCACGATGAGTTATAACTTGTAAGGGTCATGCTTCTGTGGAATGAGCAACACACATGTGGATAGATCCCCCCAAAAATGTGCCAAAAATCCCCAGCAATATTCTTTTATTCACAAACACAAAATTCTTTATTTTTTGTGCTAAGTTTATTTATATGTACATGCATTATTCTGCTTTTGAATCTGTCATAAAGTTTGAATTGAATTAAACTCAATTAGTTCAATTGAATTATTGAAATGTGACCCTAAAGCTAATGCTAAGCTACATCAGTGGACATTTGGCTTAGCTTAGCAAGAAGGCAAGAAACCGGCATATAGCTAACTTGATTCTTTCTTAAAGTATTGAAATCCACCTGCCTCACCACTAAGCTCAAAAGTTTAAGTCCTTAATGTTTACTTATATACAAAAAAAACCCCAAAAAACATGGGATGGTTTCATGGGTATGACGACAAGGACAATATACCATTACTCAGCCAAGCCAACTTTATTTATAAAGTCCTTTAAGATAGAGAGTACTGACCAAAGTGCTGAACACATAAAACATTAAAAGTCATCAAATAAATCTGGTAATATAACAGAATAGTAAAATAATCTAAAATAGGGCAAAATAAGACCATATTAAAAACAAGATACGATGCAACTACCCCATGAAGTGACTGCTAAGGCAACAACATTAGCCCTGCATATTTACTCACAAGTTTTAATAGAATGAAACATAATTTATGAAAGGTTAACTCAGTCTTTGTTTTCCGATATAGACTTAGTCAAGTTTGTCATGAGTCAATCCAATAGGTCCTTTAAGCAGAAAGTTGAATCAGTCAGGAGCCAACTTGAAGACATAAGGCATAAAAAGGGAAGCAAGAGAAAGTGAGAAACACTTCAACAGGATAAAAGAGAGAGATAGCACTTTCAGGACTGGTATTAAGAGGCTAGCCGCACTGTGTTTGGCCACCAAAGGAGTGAGCATGAAGCCAAGGAGAAAGTTCAAATCGTGGAAAGGGGGAGATAAAGGTAAGAAAAGATGTCCTTTATTTCCTTTTATTGTCCTTACATGTTGACAGTGTAGGCCTCAAGGAGTTGCAGAGGGCAAAGAAGAAGGTAGAGGATATAATTTCCTCCTCTTCCAGGAGCTCGAGATAGTTTTATCTGTTCAAACAGCTGCATGGAGGTCCTAATCAGAAAGCAGCTCCGTCCCTATGGAGACACTTTCTGCTTTCCTGTTACACCACCAATCGGTGCACATGCAGAAGTGCAGAGTGAGAGTCAGACTGCCATCAAAGACGTCCTCTGTGATAACCCGAACAGGAAATGTGAGGGATGAAAGCAGTGTGAAACCACATAATTCCCTTGTTAAATTTGAACAAAGCCCCACTCTGAGAAGGAAAAGATGAGAAATGTCTCTGCAGGTGTATTCCCGAGGCTGAAATCAGTCAGAAAACTCACTACACTCATCTTCTTGAGTCTAAGATATAGCTTACTTTTTAATCTTTATTATATTTTAATAACAATGCTATGGAATGTTCATAGCATTGTTCAGACTTTAAAATTTCTGCTTCAATAAACAAGCAAGAAACATGCATATAATATTTCTATTGGTAAATTTAAAAAAAAAACACTCTGCGACCACAAAAGACCTTGAGCCAGGAAGAAGATTTATCAGACTCGAAAATAAACATCGAAACAGGCCTTGATGCAGCTGTTGAGTGAAAAAGACAGAATAAGACTTTTGTGAGCAAAGCTGTTTTTGGAGAAAATCCATCCACAGTTTAATAAAACAGTATTGATGCCCCCTGTTCAACACAGCATGGATCAATCATTCTTTGGCCTTTTGTTGCAGGCAGCCGACAGCGATGGAAAGATTTAAATGTTAGACCAATACCAACAACAAATTCTCAGAATAGGCAAACAAGGCTCAAGATGAAAATAGGGAGGCTTCTTCAACACCATTATGTTCTCAAAGCATCTCAAAATGATCTGAGGTTGTGGAGGCTGAGTATTTTGCCACATTGTTAGAGTCCCTGTCCATGAAAGGGCCAGAAATATCACTCAACTTTTCCCTTGAACAGTGGAATGGAAAATCGTTAAACACGTTTTACAAGCTGTGATACATCCTAAAGGAGATGTTTTAGATGATGTTGGCAGTCGTTATCAGTCATATTTCTCTCTGACGGTTTAATGAGGTCAAGGTCAAAGTTATGAAAACAACAGACTTTACCAAAAGTACATCATGTCTTTTTTTCCTCCCTATGTGACATACAGAGACAGCATCATCATCAGTATCACCAACTGTGCGACCAGTGTGTATGCCGGCTTCGTCATCTTCTCCATCCTGGGCTTCATGGCGCACCACCTGAACGTCCCTGTGTCAGAGGTGGCTGATCACGGCCCAGGATTAGCCTTTGTGGCTTACCCAGAAGCCCTCACTCTGCTGCCCATCTCACCACTCTGGTCACTGCTGTTCTTCTTCATGCTCATCCTTCTGGGACTGGGAACTCAGGTGAGAGCAGGAGACTAATAAAAGAGAAATAAATACAAAGACTGTGTGTTTCACAATGAAAAAAACAAATACTGCCACATTCGTCATTATTGTGTTTTTGAATAATTACGTGGCCGAGCAGCTTGAGTGCTCTTAATAAACTTGTCTAAATTTAGGAAAAGTGATGAATGACTAGCCAACAGGACAGATTGGAGGGTTGACACCAAAGGATGAGGTCTTCTCCAGATCTGAGTCAGGGTTATCTTTCTGGCTTTTTAGCCAATGGCTGAGAAATTATGCTAGATACTTGATGCTCTATTGATGAGATTATTTGATTGTTGATATGAACAGGTTGCACCAGATTACAGGCAGTTCCCAATTATATTGCACTGGTAGTCCTCCATAGAAAGTTTCTTGTGTCATAAGAGGTTTAAGAACATTAACTGGGTAGATAAGTTGTTGGCAGAATTAGTAAAGCTGAATTTTCTGGAAGCTGTATCATAATATTTGAATGATTGTCCGTCTGCTTTAGCTTGGTTTGGGGTCATTAACTTGTTGGAGCACCAAATGACTGAAGAAAACTAAAGTAATCAGATTTTTAATTATAATATTTTCTACCAAACAATCCCACAGGATGATGCTACCAACACCAGTTTGTAAACCATATTTGGGGTTGAGATCCTCACAGTTGTTCTTTCAAACACTGGTCATTGAAGCCTTTAAATTCAGACTTTGGTCCAGAAGAATTTTTCTTTGTTCATGTGGTTTGGTGTTCAGATTTTCAGAAAACATGAAGCAAATTAAGACTGAATTGCTCGTGCTTTTCTGCGTGTTAAAAAAACTGTTGTTTATTCTGCAAGTTACCCCTTAGGTGAGACCATGTACTTAGAGAAAGGGCAAGAAACCCAAGCGCTACATTGTCTCGGCTAGCATGTAAACAACAAATATGACTTGTTTGGAAGGTTTGGAAGGAGAAGCTTCTCTAAAAACAAAGCATAGGTTTGTAAAGTCACATCTAAATGGTACAAGAATCCTGGAATAATATTCTTTGGACAGATGAGACCAAAGTGGAGCTCATTGATGGAAACCAAACACAGCACATCACCACAACACCTCATACCTGCTGTCAAGCACGGTGGTGGAGGGGTGGTAATTTAGGATTTTTTTGAAGTCTCAGGATTTCGACAGCTTGCAATCATGGATTTGTCCATTAAGCTAAAAACTGGCTAAAGTTGTGGTAGCCTAGAAGTTATGAAGGCGGGCTTGGGTCTGGAGGTCTTGCCAACAGAGGTGAACCACCCTGGGCCCCTAAGCAAGGCCCTTAACCGCCAACTTCTCCCACATGCGCCAAAATATGGCAGCCTGCTCTTTAGTCTAAAATGGGTTAAATGCAAAACCTAATTTTCCAATCAGAATGAATAAACTAAAAATGATCTTTATTATTATTATTATTATTATTATTATTATTATTATTAAATGCTAAAAAAACGTAAATAAAGAGGAGAAAGCAAAAATTCCTTCCTAATGACATGAGGGACTGATGACATCATTCAGTTAATGCTGCTAAAGGTGGTTTGTTAGAGTTGTTGAGTCTTTGGGTGCACTTGATTTTTTACACGCTGCTCTTCAGTAAATATTCACACTGTGTAATATGTCATTTTAAGATACATTTTTTTTTTACCATTTTTGATACATAATTTTGCCGGTGACTAACATTTATATTTAATTCAGTTTAAAGGGACATTTATGACGGACGGGGACATTTTTTACCTCTTAAATGTCAACTTTTAAATTGAAATGAAATTATTAGCTACAGCACATCGTTACTGAAGAGCAGATGTGTTAAATGTCAACATGGAGAACTGCCCTCAGTCATCTTTCCCGCTTGCCACATTTCTTATCATGTTAACAGAAACCTGAGAACCATCTGTCTCATCTCTCATTTTAATTCAATCCACAAACCTCCTTGTTACTTTTTCTTGCAGTTCTGTCTGCTGGAGACATTGGTGACGGCCATCGTGGATGAGATCGGCACAGACTGGATTATCCGGAACAAGACTGTAGTCACATTGTCTGTGGCCGTCGTTGGCTTCCTGTTGGGGGTGCCTCTAACAACACAGGTAGGTCCTGAACACATGCAGTCATGTCAAGGATTGCAACCTGTTTTCTGTCATTAGGAAGAATAATTTCTTGTTCCTGTGTGCAGGCAGGAATCTATTGGCTGTTACTGATGGACAACTATGCTGCTAGCTTCTCCTTGGTCATCATCTCCTGTATCATGTGTATCTGCGTCATGTACATTTACGGTAAGAAGGGAGTTGGCCACGTGTGCTTTCACTACACATTATGGGCCAAGCTCATTTTCTTTCTGTCTGTGAAAATGAAAACTAAACTTATGTTGTCTGTAGTTGTCAGTTATTTATTGATTCTGTCTTTTTCTTTTGACTTTAAAAATTCTATTTTATCGTATATATATAACCCTATTTTCCTCTGGATGATTACTGGGTAACTGACTTCAGCAGGTCACATAAACTTATATTGATTAAGATCATAATTGGTGAAGTCACTTGTACATGCATGAGGAAATACTTTTAAATCAGAAAGAGCTTATAATTTGAGCAGAAATGTGTCATCTGAACAGATGGCTTCATATAATCTATTATTATATAAGGGATCTGCTATACCCAGTTAACTGGTATACATTTGGATGGGATGCTAAATAAAAATGTAGTAACTTCATTGCCATGTTTGGCACTATCAGGCTGCAAGAACCAAAAAGCAGAAGCAGAGAAACTGAAGAACAGGATATTACTACAAGCAGTGAATGTAAACATTGATTTAAAGATACTGTTGTATTGTTGTATTTGCAGCATAATACTGACTTTGGCTTAACCGTTGACCGTCACCTGTTCTATATTCTAGTTTATACTATGGTGTGAATTTTGTATTCACAGTTCAGTGAATGTCATTAAATAGCAGAATATTTTGAGTTCTTTCAGGGTTGTTATGAGGTCATATCCATTCATTTTAAAGTATGATCTGAAATGCTAAAAGAAAATGAAGTGCAACAGATGCAATAAAGGAGATACAGGAACCATACAATAATATTTATGGACCTGGAAATAATTGGAAAGTTGGAGCTTTGCAAGAAAGACACTAAAACGGACAAGAAGTTTTTACTCGTACTGACTCTTTCAAAAAAGATATATTTAATATTTAAGTTTTCAAACTAAAGCAAATTTGTTCCCTAGACTGTAATGATTCTTCAGAAGGTTTTATAAGTTTAGTCCTATCATTATAAGTGTTTCAAAAGACTTCATCAACTCATCAGAGGCTTGTTTGAGAAAAAGAAACTCCATTCATTTTGTTCAATAGTTGGAAATATAACCCTGCCTCAGGTTTCCAGGAGAACATTGCTCACAAAGCAGGACTGCGATCATAGAAAATGTGGCAGCAGGGCGAAGCGAAGTGTCAGAATTTAAATAGTTCTTGAAAGCAAAGAGGGTCTTTTTCACCGTCAGATCATGGCTGCTCTGTGGTCAAAGGGGTCAGTGCAAAACTTAAAACACTTTGGAGAGTATGGATCAGTTGTATTCATGCCGCATGATGCAGATAAAAAAATGACCACGCCATCAGGAGAGATCAATGCATCATGCTTTTTTCACTGAGAGAAGAAACTATCATAGATGTAGAGTTTTAAAAAAAGAAATAGAGGAGAACCTGTATCACATCTAAAATTTAAAAAAAGAAAAGGACCAGACTGATCTTAACTTCTAACAACAGTTAATTAATTACTTCTAACAATGGTTAGTCAAAGGAGGAATCGAATGCAGTCAAGTTGTGGGGTGAATAGATTGAATCTGTTAACTGTACCATGTACAAATCAGAGTAACACAGAGACCAGCGTAAACTTCATAAAGCTGGCTTTACTTAATATTAGATCTTAATATTAGATCTCGCTATGATGGATTGATTGAAAAACTTACAAATCCTCCTAAACAGATCAGCCCAGAGCTCCTATCCACTGACGAGTGCAACTGGATGAGAGAAAATTTTCTACAACTTAATGAAGATAAAACTGAGATTATTCTAGTAAACACCTGGAGACTCTGTCTCTTAAAATCACTGAGCAGGTTTGTAACATCAGAGTGTTGACTCAGAGTGACTCAGATCTGACTATCAACAACTACATCAAAGCTGTCACTAAGACAGCTTTTTACCATCTCAGAAACATCAGCAGAATAAAAAGTTTAGCCTCCCCAGAAAGACCAGGAGAAACTCATCCATGCATTCATCTTCAGTAGACTGGATTACTGTAATGGCATTCTAACAGGACTTCCTAAAAAGAGCATTAAACATCTGCAGCTCATCCAGA
>JAOXYM010000008.1:7671326-7687329 GCA_028567055.1 Leptatherina wallacei | reverse complement strand
TTCTAGCTTGCTTTTTATCTGTAATGCTTTTAATGTTTTATGTAAAGCACTTTGAATTGTCTTGAACCTGAAAATGTATACAAATAAACTTGCCTTGCCTTTTCTGTCGTAGTTTCAGCTTTTTGGACCCAGAACTTGAAACTTACTGGAAAAACTTTTTTTTTTCTTTTTTTTTTTGCAGGTCACACGAACTACTTCAAAGATGTAGAGATGATGCTGGGCTTCCCTCCTCCTCTCTTCTTCAAAGTCTGCTGGAGATTCATCTCCCCCGTCATCATCTCTGTAAGTAAACGCATACACATCAGCCATGCTGTTTCACACACATCGCTCTCCATTCATCTGGTGAATGACTGAACCCTGTCCGCGTCTTGAGTTAACACCATCACGCTTTGCTGTAACATTTTGCAGCAGCAATCCGACCAGGTGACAAATATGTATCGCTTTCAACACAGAACAAGCGTGAAATGCTGCAGTTATTAACAGATGAACACACAGCAGAGGCGTGTGAATCTGATATATGATCAGCTCTTAAGCTGAATCCAAAAGGCTTTGTTATTGAATAAATAAGCAAGAGCCCTGTTTAAACTTTCTTTCTCCATGTTTTTACTCACAATAACAAGCTGCAGCACCATGCTGTTTCACATCATGTGAAAAGTGAATGAGAGGAAACCATTCTGCCCCATCAATATTTCAACTGTTCAAATAAACCACAATGTCTAAGATAGTATAAAATTTCATGTCAAAATGAAGTTGTCATTTCAAAACTGTCATTCTAAAACCACTTGGAGATTTGTGCCATGTTGCTGGTTTAAATGTGACAAGCAGCAGCGTCGTCCCCAGGTGAAGTAGGATATATTTTTGCTTGACTTGATAACAATTATGCAGTAACGAAGCCCAATTAAACCCATACTGAATCAACCTGACTCTTGTAAGTTTAAACATGTGAAAAAGTGATATTTTCAACTAGTTCTGTTCATGTTTTACACAACTACTTAACTCTTAGCATGTTAATATCAATTCTTATTCTATTGTTTTTTAGTCTGGTTCTGCTGGAGGCTTTTTTCCTGTTAAAGCAACACTGCATCCATTTTCAAGCTTAAACTTCTGTGCTTTTACATAGTTTTGATGGCACACTGACATTAATTGTGCACATACCACGTGTTGTCATTGGCCTGCAGTGTTCCACTGCTGAGAAACCGTGCTTCACATCTTCTTTTTTCCAGCCCAGAGCATCATGTGGCAGCTGTTTGTTTTGTTTTACGGCACTGCATCATAAGCAAGCTGGATATCAGGACATTGGCTGTTTTGAATGCGCACCGTTGCTGATTCAGCAAAGAAAGGCTAGAGGACACTATCCAAAGAACAAAGAAAAGAAAGAGAGCAGCAGAACAAGAGATAAAACAAGAGTCAACTTTGGACTGACTTTTACTGGTTGGAGAGAGCTCAGAGAAGAGACAGGATGCAAGACAGATGCAAAATTAACCTTTGTTAGGTGGTAGTTTAGTGAGAAAATGTGCCACAGTTGAGTAGGGTATCTAAAAAAGGGAGTTTTTCATCACAACTGGCTCTTGCTGCACTGTACATGCTTAGGAATCCATTTTTAAAAGAAGATTCTATTGTTTCTATAGCAAGGTCATTTTCAATGTCATTAATTATCCTTTTTACTAACTAAATTAATATGAATTGGGTATAATTTAATTTGGATTATGACTACATTACAGTGAAGTGGATTGACTTGATTAGAATTGGATTAGACTGTATCTTTAAGAGTGCCTTGAGATAAATTTTTCAGGACTCTGTAGGCTCTCCTGTTTCATACTAACAGTAAATCTCACATGTGCATCCTAAGTCATTCTGTCTGAATAAAGTGTGAGGTACATTAACAGAAAAATTACCACAATCGGAATGAAAGAATGTCATCACTTTAGCTTGATCAAATCCATTAAACTTGTGTATAAAGATGACTATACACGCACCTGCTGAACTGAGACCAGTCCTGACAGTTCAGTTTCCATGAGTCATATTTGTCTGCTGTAAAAGTTCCAGAGATTTTTCATAGCAGAACACAAACTGCTCTGTGGCCGAATGACATGAAGGTTACTTTAAGGAAGGTTCTAAACTTTCCTGTGTTACTGGCCAGTTGTTAGGGACCTGACCTACATTTGAGCTGCCATCGGCGCTAATCTCTCTGGCTGCTGTTGGCTTTGTTTCCAGTATAAAGCTCTCAAAGCAAATCTTTCTGAGTGGAAACTGGACACATGCAGAGGCTGTCAATGGTATTTCCCAAACAGGCGAATTAGCCCACTAAGCTACTGGGTCAACCAAGAAATTTATTGTTGTGGATTACTGGTCAGAATTCAAGCACTTTTGTTCTCTCTCATGTTGCTCCACATGAACACACGGCTCTCTGGGGTCTCTGTCGGAGCTGTGACTAAAATACTGCTGCTTGGTAAACCAAGGATTTTTAAAAAAAAATTATTTGCAACTTTTATATGAAAAAAAATGTCTTATTTGCTTCTGTCAAACTGTACCAAGTGTATTTAATGCTTATTTCTGGTAAATGTTTGTGCGTGTTAAACTTTGTGTTTGTTAGGAAAACTACCTACTTAGAAAAAAATAATCTATTTCATTGATAGTAAATATTCCATATGTCCTTTTTTAGTACAAATTGGTAGATTATCACATTAATTATCTGTATTTTGTAATTAATTAAAGAAAATGAATAATCTGCCTTCTTTCAATTCAGTTTTTTTTTATGCATTGGATCTCAGCGATGTTCTGAGGGATATTCATAAAATACAATTACAAAATTTGGCACATAAATTTGTTTAAATTACATGATCTGTTTTTCTTGTGTTCCTATAGTTCATCCTGATCTTCACAGTGATCCAATACAAGCCCATCACCTACAATGACTACGTGTATCCTGGCTGGTCCTTGGCTATTGGCTTCTGCATGGCTCTGTCCTCAGTGGTCTGCATACCCATCTATGCACTCTACAAGATCTCTCGGTCCCCAGGAGCCACCTTTAGAGAGGTACAGTACCAAGTTCAACCGATAACCGATGCCGACCATGTGCTTTTCCTTCACGTGAGAAATGTGTTTGTGGTCATTGTGACCCAAATTGATGTTTGATGTTCAGAACAAGAGAGGGAAGCAACATGGAGACACAGTATCATTTAAAAACATGGAATAACAATGCATATTTTCATCCTTCTATCCATGTAAACAATGTTGTTTTGGGTTTTATACTCTGAAAGTGCCATGAACATTTGAGTAACAAATTCAAGAAGAAACCTAGAAAGTACAGTAAACTGTCCAGCTCTTTCACACAGTCGGTCAGTCAACATTTTAACTGAACAGAACTCTTTCAGGGGGCAAATTTTTCACTTGGATTTAAACTCAGAAGTGCCCCAGAGATCTAACTCAATTACACTTGTTATAGTTGTCTTCTGAATCTGCTTTTAGTGTGTGTTGCTTTAAATCCAGCTGAAGAAGACTGTTCTCTGTACTAAGAAGATGTGTATATTCTGCTGAATGAGCACCAGAAACATGTCTTCCAAACAGTAATAAGTGTGTGAGGGGAAAAAAAGGTAGTAACTGCCGTCCTGTCTGAGTTTCTTTTTATTGATTATATACTCAAACTAACTGTTGGCGTTAGTGATTTTTGTGATGATTTTGTCACATTATTGCATAAAGTATGTATTTGTTTATTTAAACTCTCAATACACTGATGTGTTTAGGTTTAATTTAGAGTATAGCAATGTAACAAAATCTAAAAAAGATGGAGGCAAACATTAAAACTCCGAGTTACAGTTTAATTAAATTACATTTTATATTTATTTTTGAGAAACATAATTTTAATCAGATCACAAATGACATTATGTAGAACTTAGTATAATCAGTATGACACACCTCAATACACCTGGAAACATATGCAGATATTTGCATGACAGGTGTGATTAAATACTGCACAAACCCTCATACCCAAAGCCAGATGTCACAGTAATGTAATATTAGTTCAAGGTAAAAAAAAATGTTTGAACCACAGCACTTAAACTGAAATGTTAAGTTGGTGGCTAATTAAAACTTAAACCAAATGTTAATTGTATTTCAGTCAGCATGTAAATGAACTCTGATTATACAGCTATTTTGCTTTTTTCAAAAATGTCATGACTTTAAAGGAGCAGTGTGAAACAAAATCAAAGGTCAATGACAGAAAATGTTAATACATAATTATAAACTTTGTTTCTATTGGTACCCCCATCCATTCACAACTGTGCTTGGCATTTGAAGTAATTTATATGCCCATCTTTACCACTAGATGTCAGCAGTTCTCACACACTGCCTTTAAACGTGCTTTGGAAAGACTTCGCTGATTCCATGTCAAGTTCCAAATACACTTTATTATATAATTTAAATCTACAGAAGTAACAATAATTATATTATTTTCAAATTTGATTAGAGCTTTTTATTGATTGAATAACCGATTGACAGTTTCTATCCTTAATGTATAACAGGTAGTGATGAATGGAGTTTTTCCGTAAGATATCCTCCATTTTCAACTTGTTTAAATGACAGCAGCCTAAAGCTCCTGCTCTGACCAGCATCTTTCTTTCTCCAACTCTGTCCCAGCGGTTGAAGTTCGCATGCAAAGCACATCCAAAGTGGGGCCCTGCCCTGCAGGAGCACAGGACAGGCCGCTACGCCCCCGTGGTCTCCGAAGACACTGTGGAGGCCCGTCCCTTAAAGGAGAAGGAGGAGATGAAGGAAGAGCAGAAGGAAGAGGAGAAGGAGAAAGAGAAGGAGAGGAAAGATGAGATCAGCCTCACCATCCAGGGAAGCAACGGCTCCACCAACACACACAACAACCCCAACCCCAGCGCATAGACGCCACCCCTCTCCTATCAGTGCTACTGGGCACGGCCTCTGCGGGCCACCGTCTCCTCCTTATCTTCTTCCCTTTTCCTCCCTTCTTCTCCATCCTCACCCCACTTTCCCACAGTCCTCTGTGGGGGAGATCCCATTCGCTGGAGACCTTTACATATTGTAAGGGCTTATTATATCTATCCTAACCTCTTCTATCTGTCTGCGTGTTGTCTCTAGATACATTTTAGAAAAAAGAAACGAAAGGGGGAAGAAACTGCTTCATCATCCAAAAGATTTGTGTGTGTGTCTGTGTGTGTCCGTGTGTGGGTGAATTGTTAATTTGTTCCGCATAATTTAATAATGCAGTTTGTTTTTCCTTTCTTTTTTTTTTGTAAAACTTGTAAATGTCATCTCCATCAGCAGTTAGAGGTACAGTAGATTGTGAAGCTGCATGTGTTTTGTTTTGTGCATGCAGCAGCATAGAGACACACACTGTTCTCCTGAATTCAGTTAGCTGGGGCTGGTTGGGATAGATGACTTTGTAGCAGCAGTGATTGGACAGCTGGAAACTTGTGGCGCTGCAACTGTAGAGGAAGGAGGGTAAACTGGGTCAGTGCTGGCCATTTACAGTCTTACGATGCTGAAAAATTGAAAGAGGATCTATTCTATAGCAAGAGAAGGAGTCACGTTCATACACTCTGTATATTTCACAGCACACAGTGACCTCAAACACAGTCGATCTCAGCTTAAGACTAAGGTTCTTGCTTTTTTTATGCTGCTCCTTCTTTAATGAAAAAAAAAAAGTTTGATAGAGCACAAATATTAAACAAACACCAGAGATGATGAGCGATGTTTAAGGCTGATTTTTCTGTGGAAATTTCCTCCGTTAGTAACATTTTTCCACTAAAACTGCTTAGACTTCTAGAACTAGGCGGAGAAATGTCAGTGAGTTGTACTGTAACGCTGCATTCACACACATGCACGCACAAAGCACATTTGTATGTGACAGAAGAGGTCCCAGTGCCCATTTCTCAGGGTCTGAGTGAAGGTACACTTTATGGTTTGTTGTCTGTGGAAACTGTTACAGGGACTATAACCACCTAACTGTACTCGCTGTCAAAAAAACAACTACGCATACACACGAGATAGTGGATGCGACTCTGAATACACACACATATATATATATGTATATATATATATATATATATGTATATGTATATATATATGTACATATACATATATAAATATATAAATAGATACATAGAAGTGCCATCTCTTCTTAAGTCTTCCAGGCATTGATTTTGGGTGAAATGCATCTTGGGATGTGGTCTGTGAAGGAGAAATCCGTGCGTCGTTGGCATCTCCAATAGGTCGCAGTTGTCTGCCCCGTTCAAGCGTGTTACCAAAAACATTACCTAAGCTACATGAGTGTTGCATGTGTTTTTGGAAACATTCATCTCACAGATACTGACATGCTGTCAGTTTCTTACTGTCAGTGGAATCCTTTAAAGCAGTGGTTTCCAACCTGGGGTCCGGGACCCCCTAAGGAGTTCCTCCAAAGAGCACAGGGGGTCCCTGAGGCTTTGAACATTCAGAGTCATTGGGGTTAATGTTCACACATTGTTCCTATTTTAAGGCTTTATGTTGTTAGTTAAACTTTGGCTTTATTGAAGGACAGGACTCAGACAGAACACATTATTTATGGTGAGAATCTCATTTTTGAGAGCATAAAACCAAGCATGGTTTCAGCACGGGGTGGGTCAGGGGGCCCATGGCTTTTTAGTATTTGCGTAAAGGGGGGGCTCAAGGAAAATAAGTTGGGAACCACTGCCTTAATGTATTAAAGCTCTGAGCCAAGCTGTGCTGTAACTGATGGAGAGACAAAGCATAGAGATGCTGCTTGTTTTAAGAAGAAAGCAAGAACTCTGTAATGAATTATGTAGTTTTTAATGTAGCTGCATAGTATTGTTCTTTCAGTAGATGTCTCCTTTTTACCTCTTATTGTAAAGTAATTAGTAAATAATAATAAAGACTGCATATGTTTATTTTGTACAAAAGATATAAACTATAGAATCATTAACCATGTTTACCATTCCTCGTCTGTGACTTGTTGCTGTTTTGTTGGAGGGTGAGGTATGATACACAGGGGTCTCTTTAGCATGCATGGTTGGCTCTCCCAAGAGTGCCTGATTGGATGATGTCCAGTACAGTGTTGTTGTAGTGTGGTGGCAGAGGTGTGCAGCGATGAAACAGCAGGTTCAGGTGGTGGGGAAATGCCTCTTGCTTCACAAACAGGGACCATTTTGGGGATTGCATCAGCTGTGGCTCTGTTTCTTTGAATTTTGTCTTCAGGTTTATACAAATTGGTAACTATCAAATTTAGGGTTGTAAGCACTTAAACCATATAAACAATAATATACAGAACTGTATTTGACATAAAGCACATTTATACAGCAGACATGCTAAAGGTTAGGTGAGCAGCTACAGTACTTACTTAGCTGAGCTTAGCATAAGGAGTGTAAACAGGACGCAAGAGCTAGCCTGGCACTGCTAACTATGGCTGTAAACATTGCCATATTGCAGGTAGCACAGTTCATCTTTCAGCACTTCTAAATCTTTCAATGTAAAGTATGAAAAAAAATGTGTTCCCTGGCAGCTGGTCTCAGCCAAGAGAATGTCTGGCACAAACCATAAACCGATAGCCCAGCCAGCCTGGTACTATTCAATGTGGCAGTTAGCGGTGGCACAGTTAGTGGTGCTAACTGTGTCAAAACTTAACAAAGTTAGCCTCCCAACACTTATGAATCTTTCAAATTTAACTTATTAAAACTTCCCTTAAAAAAGGGGGGGGAAACATGTCTGGCAGCTGGTTTCATTCAAGAGACTGTATGGCACGAACCATAAATTGGCTAACTGATTTGTGAACAAATTAAGCTAAAGCTAAGAGGATAAAGTTAATTAGTTTTGGATAGGCTGGGCAGTGTTTTCTTTTATGCTTAGCTAAGCTAACCTGATACAGGCTGTAGCTTCAACTTTAGAGAAAACAAAGATAAAAATTACAATCTTATGTAAGAGTCTGAAAGACAGCAAATAAGCACATTTTTTTTAAATGGTGGACCTTTTTTTGAAAAAAAAGAAAGAAAAAAATTAATATCAGCTAATATGTATCCTGAACTGACATATTTTTTAAAATAATACTTTCTAAAGCACAGCTTTGGACTAAATTTGCACAAATCTATTCCCTTTTTCACCATTCTTCCCTGGATTTAAATTTTAAGACGAAGTGCTGTGTTTTTAGGCAAAAATAGCAGTTGCTTCATTAATCCACAAGATGGAGCAACGCTGAAACCCAGGACAGAGAAGGCTCAACATGCCTGTAGCATAGATGTGACTACAAACGGCCCAACAGACACAGGGCTGTAAAAATGTTTAATGTTTAGGAAGGATTCATTGTTAAGCAAAGGCACTCGGATGTAATGAACCACATCAAGCACAGTGAGAATTTTGAAACAAGCACACATTTCTAACTAGCTTTGCTTTCATGCAGGAAAAAGATACAGATATGTGCTCTGCTTAATCCCCTAAATGGAAAAGCATAACTTTGCTCAGTATTGGGCTGTTTTTAGCTATTGCTTATGGTTCAAACCATATGGTATATTTTGTAAGCTTTTTTATTATTATTTTTTAATTAATCCTGCAAAATCAGGTGCTCTGTGACACAAGCCAGTATCTTCCTCTTCTAATCTAAATATACTGTTCTTGTGAAACATTCGGACATCCTCTTTCTAAATAAGTTTTACTTGTTGAAGGATGTGAACAGGAACTTCTTGCGCTCAGTATATAGTGGGACAGCATGTAGCTCAGACCGTATTCTGTTTGTGATTGCCTGTCTTGTTTGTTCTTGTTGTAATAAGTGAAGCTTAGCCACCACGTTTCCCATAAACCCCAACCTCCGCCATCTCTGCTGGCCCCGCATCTCTTCCTCCTATTGTACAGTAATGTAAAAAAAAAGAAAACAATATAATCAGATTGTGTATGTGTGTTTGTTTCTCTTTGCTCTTACTTTTGGGGGAGGGTGTGTGTTTCTGTGGGTCAGGGGAGGGCAGGTATGAATTGATTTTCCGTTTTGATTTGTCATCTTTCTGGTAGTGTAATGTAGACGATGTCAGGTGTATTGTGTATTCTTTGTGTAGTAGTTTAGCTCTTACTGCTGAGCCTGCATGTAAAGCAGGTGTAGTGTCAGTATTAATGTCCATGTACATCTAATCTACCAGAACTAGCCCTGTCCTATTCTGCTAATCATATACAGTCTATCTTTTGAGAAGAAACAGAGACATTTTATACTAAAAGATAAGAAAGAAACCTATTCAGATTTTAATAATTGTTTATCCATGTTCAGTGACACTGATTTTTGTTTGTTTTTGAGGTTGTATTCATAGAAAATAAGATAAAGCCAGCTGATATTAAAAGCATTGCCACACAAAAAGCTTTGGATTGAAACTTGAACTACAAAAGAATGCTTACTCTTTACTGTGGTATAGGCAGAAGCTGCAGCTATATGATGATGCTTTTGTTTGTTGGTTTTCTTTTTGTTTGTTTTTTTACAGTATTACATCTTCAAGCTGTTTCACACAGTGCAGTGCCAACAGTCATACATTGCATTTACCTTTAATATCCTGTGGCCCTAAATGCAAGCAGTTTGGTTGTTTCTGTTGTTGTAAAATGAGAAAAAATATCAAAATACCAAAATGACTGTGAAACCACGATTAAATCAGCATGCAAAACTAGAAATGTCATTCTTCAAAAAAAAAAAAAAAAGTTTTATGGTGATATTTTAGGCAAATATTGTGGCATATAAGACTGGGATCCATTTACAATTTCAAATTAATTTGTTCTTCTTGTCGGTTATATAAACCTTCATTTCCGTGGCTACCAAACCTCGCTCCTGAAAAACAACTGAGAGCAATGAATTATTGACCCAGGTCTTCAAATATTAATGTAACATTATTTACCATTACCGTGCAGAAAGTAGCTGATGTTGACGAACGTAAACTAGGCGGACCACTTTTGTATAAGAATACATAGCACAACTGTTCAGCTGTAGAGAAAAAAACAAAACTGTGATTTTACCTTATTTTTGTGGTTCTCAGTAAACATTACCTCTTACTACTGCTCATATAAGCATAATCTCATGTTGCAGCACTTTAAAGAAATCAACTTTTTTTTTCATAAGCACGAGATCTATATATGATTAATAATTCACACTTCCATTTGAAACAGCACAAGTAAGTAATGTCTTTCAGTGGTATGGCTGAAAGAATTTGCAGTGCTGTTGATTTTGTTTCAATGAAGGAATGGAGAAGAAAAGCACAAGAGAAAAAAAAAGAACACACTTCTTCTGGTACCTTCTATCATATATATCTGTCTATCTATCTAACCGTGTCTGTTCTTCTTGTTCTTCAACCTTTAGGGCCAAAATCCATTGAAATGTCTTAGTCCTGTCAGCTGTATATCGTAAACTGTTGAATTACAAAATGGTAAATAAAATCTATTTTAAAGATCAATTGTAGTGTTTCATTATGAAGAGCTGTGTTGAATCCACATGTTTCGTGTATTACAGATATGATGAACTGTTTTACATGTGTTTCTTGTTTAATTGTTATTTCTTTTGAACATTCATTTTAGTTTCACCTTTGTAAATGTAGATCTAATTCATGATCTGAGCTGTTTGTGAGCTAGCATGATTAGAATAGTTTCAGCTTTATGACATGATTTTTGAAAAAAATACAATTTTTACCTCACAAACCTGTTACGTTTAGTACTCGAGAAGTAAAATTATCCCTTACTCAGTTCAGTACAGTAAGGGGTTTTGTCTGAGATTCTATATGTTGCATCATGTGGCTAACACTATCCTACATTAGCTAGCTAGTAAATGTGGCAGAGTACAGCATTTAGCGGCCAACTGTGTTTGGTGTATGCTGCTTTTATTTTCTTCTTCTTTTTTTTAACCAAGACTGTTTATATAAATATTTCCTTAAAGTTTGCAGGCAGTATGTTTGATATGCCACAAAGTATAAATATATTCAGAGGGTGCAACCTCATGAGACATATTTTCAATAAAACATGCTAACAAAGCAAACTTGTCATAGGAAAAAGAGAAAACCCTGCTGCAATTGCCTTCTAATGTGCCAGGCAGAATATCTTAGCAATCAACCATCTGCAATCAGCAACAAGTTTAACCGCAAGAATTCCTCTGGCTTCGAATTTTTGGAAAGATTTAATGATTAAAAGCAGATAGTGTTGTGAGTTTAAGTTGTGGACACAGACCGCTAAAAGGGCAGACTGAGGTTCAGGTTTGCAAATCCCAAATGACTCACTACATGCATCAAAATGTAAAAATCTCCTCTTGTGTCACAGCCATGTAATTAATTACATCAAAGTATTTTTTTTTTTACAAGAATAGAGTGGTAACTTCTAAGGGTATTAGAAAATGATTTTATTTAGTATTTTGTCATTTAAGTCTTGATAAATATATTTAAAGTATTCACAATTCCTGTTAAAAGTGGCAGGCTGTACATCTCATCATAAAGATGATCACATAATGAGGCCATGGAAATAAGATTTAAATAATACTGCTGAAATAAAACAAACACAACTATCATCAAAACCCAGAAAAGGTTAATAAGAAATATAAAATTTCTGCTGGTATTAAATTTCAGCATGAAACAATGTTTTTAGACAGATTTATTTGTTTTACTGAGTTTAGAATGAACAAGGAATGAAAATGTACATTTATTGAATAAGTTCGGTACAGATTTGTGAGCACCAATCACGGTTTTGGAGCCGTTCATTTCAGTCTGTTGTGTCAAAGTATGGAAACCTCTAAAACATGCAGGGCTGATATTCTCAAGCAACAGGATTTCAAAACACTGCTTTGAGGCTATTTTTTGGGGATAAAGGGAAAATATATGTATGACTTGTAATTTACACTTCCTTGATTAAAACACTTTACACTGCGCACCAACTGCATATTCATGCCTTAAATGCTTAGCATTTAAAATGCACCCAGTGATCACATGCATACTGCTTAAAAGCAGTGTATACTCATGAAAGCTGATCACAGCTTGCATAGTGAATGAGTCACAAGTCATCATTTAACATCCTCTCATCTTCTCTTAGCTTGCAAAGGTAAAACTGCACAGTTTTTCCACAACAGAAGATAACAGGGAGAGAAAAAAGCATAAATGCACTGATCTCTGTTGGATGTGTTGTGAGAATAGAAATATAATATAAACCTTTCCACCCACAGAGAGCAATGCAGCAGCACTTCTCTGCCCTGTTTGTGATTCAGCACTGATTCAGCCTCAGGCACTGAACTACAGAAGGCAGGTGGAGAGAGCCACGTTATTACTTTCCCATTAGATGGGAATGGAGAGGGTATTACCTCAAGTGTAAAATTCATAGTGCTTTTCTTTGCCTTGGATTAGTGTGATAGAGTTTTGCAACAATTTCTCACGATGGATTACAATGTGTGGAATGGCCTTTTGTTTTCACAAAAAACTTATTTAACTTTCTTGGACACAGAATGATAAGACTCTCATCAAACCAGCTATACTGTACTCTGATGCAGAGCTAATGCATTAAAAAAAATAACACCCAATGGCTCATCTGCAAGTGCTGTTCGAGTCACTGCAAACAGTGGAACAGTACCATGCAGAGTCAGGGGAGGGCAGCATGGCTGTAATCATAAAAACTCATCCACAAACAGCCCCAGCTGCTTTTTAGAAAGCCTGCACAGACTTGAAGACTGTTTAAAGCTTCTGTCATGGATGGAATCAAACATTGTCACAACAAAATCCCCAAACCTCATTTCACTTTCTTCAAATTATTTTTGATGTCTTCTCCTTGGATGTAATTGGATAATAAGAATAATAAAAAATTAACTCTGCTTGTTGTTAAAAGGAACTACTAAAAGTAGAAATGCTCATTGAGACCTTTAATTTGGAAGTGTTTTCTGTCTCCAGGGAGTTTGATTTATCTATGATTTATGATAGATGCCATGGCCCATGGTTTCTGGTGCAAGGGTTTTGTTTGATCTTTTGGTTCTCTTGTTGATTGCTTTTGTTTTACCTGCTGTTCTATTCTCGGTTTGTATTTCCATTATTTCTGTATCTATACTGTGTTTTGCATTCTGTCTCCATGTTTATTCTATTCAATTTTTCTTTAGCTGCTTTCATTCAGGTGCTCGTAGCCTTCTAATTAATTCACCAGCACCATGTTAATCATTTTCCACATACTGTATGTACTAAGACTTGTTTTTGTTCTTGCTTGCTATATCCTCACATTTCTTTGTTCTCGCAATCTTCTCATTTCTCTTTATTCTTTCCTTCTTTCTTTTTTTGTTCTCCCCTCCACTTGTCCCTTCCTCTTTCAGCTTTGAACTTTTGGATTTATGATTTCAGGACTCTCTGCCACTGCAGTGCTTTATTTTGTTAAAATAAAAGTTTATTCCCTGCTTCTCCCCTTGAGCCTGCATTTGAGTCCACTCATACATATGGCAATGAATGAATAAAGCTGCAAATAACACCACCTGGGTTTGTAACCTGCTTCACTGAAACCCTGCATGGCCTTTTCCTTAGTGAATAGAGATGAGGTGGAAATGGCAGGATCTTACCTTTTTTAATATCCAGACTTGTTATGCAAAAATTCTCATGATTGCAATTTTCACTGTGGGTGGCACTATGCTTCAGGTGTCACTGGAGTCTGTGTTTGTAATTTTTCTATGCTGGAGTCGTCTTGTGCAAGACCCTGGGGTTGGACAGCACAGGAAGAGATATATTGTCAGAAGTCCTCTCCAGCAAAGACGAAGTGTCTGCACTGTGCTCTGGTTGACCAGAACAGCACACCCAGATAAAACATGACAAAGTTGACAAACAAAAAACTGTTTAAAACCAATATATAACATGTAGTGGTGAAGATGGGCATGGATATTACTTTGAAAGCCAAGCATAATTGTAAATGGATGGTGGCCATCAATGGCTAAAATTATTTCATACATACATGTTTTCATCTACGAGTGGACCCAGTGGCCTCAGGCGATTGCTGGGCCCCAGTTAGAATGTGCTTGTCATGCAAACTTCAACTGGGACCGAGAGATGGAGAGGAAGATGTCGTTCAGAGCAAGTTCAAAAAGGAAAACATCTGAAAAGAAAACTCCTTTCATCACCTAGAAGAGAGCAGAGGAGCAAAATAGCTTAAAATACCTGTGATGTATCAAGTAAGTTTACAATCATTTAATGAATAAACAGCAGAAAACAATTTAAAACATAAAATATAATAATTATGTTATATTACATATGTATATAGTTACTTGTTCCAGATATAGAGAATAAAATTAAGTGTATTTGGAAATTACTGACTTATTGATAAGTCTTTCCAAAGTACATTTAAAGTGCAAAAATGACTGACATCTAGTGGTAAAGATGGGAATAGCATGCACGGTTGTGAACAGTGGCTGTCAGTGGCCAAAATTCTTCCAGACATAAACATGTTTTCATCTGTGAGTGGATCCAGTAACCTGACAGCACTACAGGTAACATTTTCAAAATTGTGAACATGGGTACTGTCTTCTTCTATGTACCATTTAAGGCATTACTTATCCCAAATAGTGCTCTAGCAGCTATCAAACAAAGCTGGTGCTGCAGTTTTAAATCTCAAAGAGGTCTCACTTCACAGCGACAGTTGTTTTTCAGAGACAAGAGTAAAAATAGTGTCACAAATATGGCAGCTACCATATATGTGGACCCACAGCAAATAGACATTAATGGCTCGTTCTAAAAACAAAACAATTATCTTAGTAAAGTGATTAGATACTAATAGAAACAGTTTCTAATTTATACATACATTTTTTATGTCTCTGACCTTTTATTTTGTTACACGCTTCACCTTTAAGGTAGTAATAGAAGAATTAGAAGATTTTAAGAACCTACTTGAAAGTCATCACATTTTATGATTTCCTTAGAATTGGATTAAGGGATGTCAGCACAACTAATGGAGACATCAAAAAGACATACCTACTATAGCTAATTAGTTGTGCCGTTTAAGTTCCTGTATCCATGACAACTTTTACAACTTATTCTTCCACTACTCATCCGATTAATCTGTTCACATAAATGAAAGCTTTTAGCATGGCCCTTCAAAGAAAGTCTTCTAATTTACTGCACACAGGTGGTTCCTGTAAGATTTGTGTTTCAGAAAACAAACAAAATATTGCAGATGTCTGCATTTGAGCAGTTTTTGACTTACATGTTTGTTGAAAATAGTAGTGGGAGGATTGATCCAAATATCGATAAGATATCTATACCAACGTTGGTACAGATATTGATTGATATTGATTTAATAAAATCAATAATTTAGTTTCAATTCTTCTCCTCTACGCAGTATGTGCAGCTGCATTTCATCATAGAAGCAACTTGGTTGTCAACATGTGTCTATAGCGCCTCACACGTTACTCCTCATCCTACTTCTTGTGTTTTGATGTTGTACCATCACATGACTCAGCTGAACAAATAAACAAACAAGTAAACAAGCACCCGTAGCAGCACACACACCACCAGCAACAAGTGTGGACCAGAATGTCAGATTTGACTTCTGAATGGTTGACTGTGTGATGTATCAAATAGGTGATCCTGCGGCCATCCTCTGCATGTCAGATTTGAAAACTGTCAGAAACTTCATTGAAAAGGAGGACGAAGAGGTTTTTGGTGGATTCGGTTCATCGTTGTGACAAAGCACCTACATGCCCAAAATCTGTTTCTATCCCAGAGATAATGCCAAATTCCTATTTTTAAAATGAATGAATGAATGAATTATACTTTATTGATCCCCGAGGGGAAAATAGCATCAGTATTGATTTTGTTACTGGACACCCAATGATTAGAATTCTAAATGTAATGAAATTAAATTAAATGTACTTTATTTATCCCTCTTAGATGGAAATTATTGTTGTAGCAGAGTTTTTTTTTTCCAAATAATAATAATAATGATGATGATACAAAAATTAAATTAAAGTAGAAGATAGGGCCTTGTTCCGGAGGGTGATGGCTGCTGGCAGGAAGGATCTCCTGTATCTTTC
>JAOXYM010000008.1:7632817-7671226 GCA_028567055.1 Leptatherina wallacei | reverse complement strand
GAAGAGAAATGGTGAGAGTACAGTCCCTTGAAGTGCTCCAGTGTTGCTGACCACCATCTCAGACACACAACTTTTCAAAGGCTTCAAAACTACCGGAAACTTCAGAAATAAGGAGGATAAAGTGGGTTTTGTTGGAGTCGGTTCACATCTGTGACAAGGCACCTATATTCCCAAAATAAATTCAGATTTTTAATATGGTATGAGTAATAACTTTTGTGTTTATGCGTTAATTCCACAGATGTATCTTTAACATTAACAGATTAATTTTGACAGCTATGTTAAAAAGTATTGGTATTGGTGTCGACAATACTAGTCCTTTATTTACTTGGTATCAGATCGATACCAAATCTTGCAGTATTTCACAATTGAAAAGCAACAATCCAATGGACCACAATGATAATCAATAATTAACAGGGGAGAATTTGCTTGTGAGATTCCATTGCAGTTCGGCTGAAAGTAGTTCAAGTCTCATGCTTGATGATGAGATGAAAGCTCACATCATTCTTAAAAAATGCTGAGCAGTCCATTAATCACTATCAATTGGAATCAGAAAAGCATGATTGTGACTATAAGAGCGTCAAGATTATTGTAAGGAACCACTGCTGCAGTAAAACCATTTTACCATCAGGTCGTAACATCCATCATCGGTGCAGCCAGGACACAGGATTACACTAAATAATGAACTAAGCAACATGTTTATTAACTGCAAACAAACACATCACTTCTCCTTGTGGTTGCCAGCATGCTGTGATGAGTGTGATTCTGTCACAAGATGCACAATCTCATCAGCTCTCACAGCCCTGTTTGGCACAGACAATAAACAACATGACTCATAGAATGGATAAATAGCTAACCTATGAGCGCTTTTTCTGCAAAGCAACTAAAGAAAGACATGGTGATTGTAATCCTTGTGTGGCCATTATATTGTGCAGTGAAGTGCTTCTGCCTGTGCATCAGGGGTGGCTGAAGGACTTCTATCAGATGGTAGCATTTGTTTTTTTCTTTCTGCATGGCAGAAAATTATGTTACCTTGGACCATTGTTCCATGTTGTAATTTTCTGTTAGAGAAGCAGCTCCTTTTTCTGGAAACACAAAAATGTTTATCAGAATTGAAATACAGCCACTAATAAAGGTCACAGGGTGGTCCTCAACTTCATTCAGCTATAGAGTACAACATAAAATGCACATGGAAAACATTTTTTATTTAAAATCCATGTTTCTTTCACCCTGTTTTAAACATTTATGTGATGACATTAGCAGAGTGAGATAGGTAATATAGGAGATGCCCCTAATAATTATAAACTCAAGAAAAAGATCTTACAAGCTTTGCTCACCTTTCTCTTAAAACTCTCCACCATCCTTCTTGGCAGATTTGCTCAAGCTTAGCCAGCTTGGTTATCAATGCACAACTATTTTCAGGTCTCAGATATGCTCCACTAAGTTCAGGAACAGACTGTGGCTGAGCTACTCAAGGGCTTTAACAGATGTTTTGGCGAAACCACTGCTGTGATTGCCAGGGCATTAACTGAAACTCACCGTAAGAGAACTAGATCTAATGCAAAGATTTAGAGTCTTTAGGGAGGACAGCCATCAGAAGCAAAAATGTAGTGCTCATAATGATTGAAAAGGAAACAAGTCATTTAAGACTGACTAATTATACAGGCCTTGTTTTATTGAGTTAGGATTTTCTACCAGTGTCATAATAATGTAATATGGAATAAATAATATAAGAAGGTAAGTACTAACCATATGACTTTAGGATTTTATGAGACCTGGGAAGTTTGCATTACATGCTCCAGCACAAGCATTCATATCTGTAGTTTGTTCATTTTGTGAAATATGACCCATAATGGTGTTCTGTAAAGTAACACTTCTACAAGCGACATGAAGGTGACTCAGGCTTCGGTAGAGCTGGCATCGGCTGGTAAACTCTACAGGGCGGAGTTCTTTCGAAGGATCACATCAGCTCTATCAGGCATTTGCTATTTTAGAGCAACAATGGAAGCTGACATGATGCAGTGTCTTCGTGGGCTCGTGGAACCAAACAAAGAAATATAAACACTGGGTGTTGTTTTTAGAAATAGTGGTTACTGCACAAATTCAGTAAGAAGATCCATAAATCCGGAAACACATCATTACAAACTGACCAATCAGAAGGAAGTATTTCTACATAACTGTAGCAGTGGTGTACATCAGGCTTGGAAGAGGTAGGCCTATGAGTAGACACTGCACGAGTTTAAATCCAGCTTTAATCTTCCTGCTTCCTGAATGCCTTTTGTGAGAGTTAAACTTCCGAATCAGTCTCTGAAAATAATCAAATGTTGAATTAGTAAATGCTAGACTACAAAGCTCAAATAATTATCCCCAAAGCTAACTAAATTAGCATCAGTGAGTCGAGTGGAGATTAGTGTCTGTCCCTGCTGAGAAGTTGCTTGCTGAAAATGGGACTTACATGTTAAATCAGGGTATTATTTGTGTGTAAAATGTATAAGTTAATAACAGATTTTTTTCTGGCCAAGTTAATGCATGCAGGCCAGGTTTTTGGGTGTGAGTTAAATACACCGATGGCGAGGAAAACAAGATGAGGCTCCTAGATTCCAGCACTTGTGGATGAATTGGTCCAGAGTTCAAGCTGCTACTCACATCCTTCCTTGCCACGGAGGTAGGATAAGAAAAAAAATAACACAAACCTAATCAGCCAGAAACCTCCATATATTGAGCTCACACCACATGCATAGCGTCCACCCTTCAGACTTTGACTGACTGCCTGACCCAGAAATATACTCATCTGTCTTTTCCATCACCAACCACACTGCCTGTGCTTCTGGAAGGACTGAAAATAATTGTCCTTGTATGAGTGAGTGTATTGTGTTTATATATGGTGGTCCTGCTTGTGCTGAATGGGATTTGTTGATTTATGAAGATTATCAGGGCTTGAAGGATATTGAACTCACATACTTTCAGACTGTCATAGACATGTATTGGATCTAACCTTAGGAGCAGTTTGGTTAACGGAGATTAAGATATAAGTGCATTCAGATTAAGGAAAGAGCTTTCACGCTTCATTGGTTTCAAGCAGAAGCTGAGTAACAGAATAAGTGCATGTTACTGATGACCAAAGATTTTGGAAACATTTTGTTTTGGTAAAAGAACCAGACTGTTTGGTATTATGCAACTGTTTTTCCACTGTAAACTTTAATCCGGGTGGCGGACACTTTTATTTCCTTTGTCTTTATTTTTTTTCTCTTCAGTTACAAGGTACCTAAACATTTCCTGTCTCAGGCGTTGTTCCTTAATTATTGCAATTAACCTCTGCGTCTCAGTAGAGTCAAGGATCTTCTGATCAAGGCCCAGAGTAGATAAAATATGTTATTTATTGTTTTTTTCAACTCAATTAAATTAACAAACAATGTCTTATTCAACTAAATTATAATTTAGCAAATTTTTATTTGTTATTACCTTTTTTCAGTCTGCAGTTATTCGAGTAACTTCTGAGAATTTTGCCTTTTCTTTAATGGAAGGGTATGAATAATTTTGCAGACATCTGCAATTGTGAAATTACTGTATTTAACCAGAATCAACAGTACTAGGAAAAAGGTGCAACAAAAAACTTTTGGCGAGCCAGCCAGGATTTATTAGCAATATTATAGGTTATTAGGAATAATTAGACAAAAATGGAAAAGTCTAGAAGCACAACATCAAATTCCCAAAAGCTGTAATTGTTAGTGGGTTAACCAGACAAGACCAGGATCAGGAAATGGTAGATTTCCTAAAACAGTATGGATCTATTAATTGCATCTTATCAGTAGATGATGATTCTTCAGAGTTTTTCCAAGATGCAATCATATAGTATAACACAGGCATTGCTGTTGAGACTCTTGCAGCCCTCTCTCCTTACAGTCATGTTGTTGATGGTAGCGGGGGTTACCTACCATGTACAGTCTTTAGCTAGAGTCTCCACACAGACCAGAGGGAATACCACCATCAAGATGTACCTTGATGAGTTGAAAGAGCTTGCTAAACTGAGTAAAAAGGATTATGTTGAAGTCCTTAAAGACATGATGATCCACATTAGTGAATCCATTCCTGACATTGCTCCTCCTGCACATGGGGAGGAAGATTCAGTTCCTACAACTCTTGAGGTAGTTGTTTGAGAGAGCCCCAGTCCAGAGGCAGAAAAATCAGTACCCTCAGCTCAGAACTTTCAACTACCTAACATTCCTACAAGGACTTACGTGACTTTATTCCCCCAGAAGTGCAACGAGTTGTCGTGGAGCATATAGTGAAAAGATATCAGAGAGCATTGCAGACACAGACGTCACTGAGTTTTTGTGCAGTCTTAGACAAAATTTCCAGACCCATACATGAATCAGACTGATACTTGGCGCTCTAATGTTGAGCCAATCCCTCTATATTAGCCCTTCAGCATTGCAGGAAGGTACTTTAAAGCCTTTTGCCTCCAGCAGCTGATACAGTGAAAGTCTTGAGCCCCACTTGAGAAACCATCTGCATATGTGCAATGTCTGCAGGTAGCACTAAACCTAGCTCTTAAAGGAGGTGGAGTTTCAAGTCATGATGTTGACAAACATCATCTCACACAATTTTGTAGAGGATGCTGGGATAATTTCCTCCCCTCTGAACTCCAATTAAAGCAGAAAAAGATAAACCCACCATCATTTGCTGAACTGCTTTTACTGTTGAGCTCTGAGGACGATTGGCATACAGCCAAAGCTTTGCACATGAGATAGTATTTAGGTGACTCCAAGCCAAAAGCCACAGTAAATGCACTGATTGTTAATACCTATGATGAAGAAAAAGATGCATGTGCCTCACTCAGTGCACTTACACAGCAACTGAGTAAAGACGTAGCAGAGCTTCAGGGTCAGTTGGTGGCACTGACAGTGATGCAACAGAACCGAACCAAAACCTTGGTACTGTTTCCAGTGTGGTGAAGTTGGGCATATCAAACCTAACTGGGACCAAGACCCAGATCCCATTTTAGTTGCAGAGAAACGGAAGCCGTTAAAAGAAAAACAACAGAAGTAGGACATTGAAAATCCCACAGTTACTGCTAAACAGTTAAACTAGATTGGGGTCTCCATTGAGGGGCAATGGAGGCTGTCGCTGATCAACTCTACCCCAAAAGAAAAAACAGTAGCAGCATGCTAATCTTAAAACAGTCCCATTCAACTAAACACACATGCAAGCTTCCTAAATGATTAGAAGGATCCATATGCAGGTATCACATGCAAGTGTCTACTGGATACAGTCCCTGAGTCATTCTACAGACAAAATGGACAAGATATAAAACCACTTCACAACCTTCTATACTTTTAGTATTCCCTTTGTGCCTTTTATACCTTTTATACTACCTCTGGTTATAGGGCAGTACTTAACACACTTGAAGTGAGACACCAGCAGAACAAAGATGGCAGTAAGGGCTTAGTCAGAATGCTTGGAAGCACTCCTGCTGTAGTTTCCATAAGTCAAACTGTTGTTCTTGAGGTATCTGCTAATTTACTTTGTCCATGTGCAGGTAAATGAGTTACAGTACTCCTCTCAGAGATAACAGGTACTACAGCCATTGTTGTGTTTTTTAACTTCTTTGTTCATTTCTAAAACCTGCAGGACAGTGGCCCTCGAGGACCGACAATAGACGTCTCTGCACTGTACAGATACGTTTTACATGTTTGTTTGACTTATGACTAACAGGCTAGTGTGCTAAATACCAAGATGATGTCACCTACTTTTGTAAAAAGGCAGAAAAGCTTTACCCTTCTTTAATCTATCACTATCCCTTTTAGCACTGAAAAGCTCTGCCTCATGCCAGATTGTCGTTGTAAATGCGAAGTTGTTCTGTATTGACTCATCTGGCTGAAGGTTTACCATAGGCCTGAAAAGTGATTTTTTTTTTTTTTGTTATTCTAATTCCTTGGTTGAGAGAGGAAATTGGTGTATTTACAAGTACCTGAGAATTTGTGTCCAACAAGCAATGAACTGCTTTGTTTGAATGTCTGCTTCCAACAAAGACAAATCACATATTTCTGTGAGCTTGCATTATTTAAAGAAAAGAAAAGGGAAAAAAAGTCCAGCGCTTATTTGAGAGTTGACCATCAGCAATATAGCCATAAATATCCTTGTGGTTTGAGTGCACCTTTAATGAGATATGATTATCAGTTTTAGTCTCTTTTCAATTTGAATAGTTAGTTAAGACACAGCACCTAAATTATTTAATTCATTTAATGATGTCTTTGTCTTACTCATCAGCAACATTCATATAATCCTCTACAAGTACCAGAGAGATTTGAACTGTGTTTAAGCGTTCTGCAGGATTTGCTCGCTGGCTGTGTTGAATATTCGACTGCGAGCCCGTCAGTCACCCCGTAATTGCTTTGCCATTCTGCATTTCTCTTTTCTCTTTGGATTACCAAAAAATAGTAGAGCATGTCAGCTGTTAAATTGAGGGAAAACAGCTTGTGGAGCAAGCTAACAGCACAGACTTTATTAAATTAAATGCTGCTGTCTTTGCCAAGGTTTTCACAGCATGTCCGTCTCTGGAAAAAAATTGTAAAGCTGGTTCTCATTTCCCGAGGCAGTGATTTTGCATTCCTTTCATGAATTAAAAGAATAGTGGGTGGTTTCTGTCAGCATTGGTTCTAATATTTACTGAGGAGGAGGGGACATTTTTTTTCTTGTTGTTATGCCGGATCAGTTTCCATACCACCTTTTCTGCAGCCAGAATTGGCTGAGTGTTTACAAAGGCACTTTCTACACCATTGTGGTTTACCTTTAGAAACATAACTTACAAAGAAAAAAAAAAAAGGACCCTGTGTTTGGAGTCTAAATCAGATTTCAATAACTTGATATTGAGTTTTATTTGTGGATATGAGCTATTGTGTTTCACTATAGAAGGAAAAATTGACCGTAGATCTTCGGAGATTTTCAATATTAAAGTAAATAACAGCATTTTCCAGGCTCATAATTTCAAACTGAGTCAAAATGACCTCAGAGACTTGACAGATAGAAATGATTAGTCGTCCAAGGTGTGGGAAATGAATGACAGTGTCTGATTTGAGACCTGAGGTAAAGGACTTTATTAATTACACAGATGTCTAAATGTGAGGATGTGGGAGTTGGTCGGACTTGACCGCTCAGTCATCCTCTTCACCTTTCACATCGCCTGGGTGTTGTGCTGTCATGCTGACACTGACTGATTCGGATCAGTGGGTCCTGAGAATTTGTCTTGACTGCAGACGGTTTGGGAAACGGACCGTTCATCACCTTAATGGAAGAGTATTGATTGCGGTGCAGGAGCACGATACCCTTCTGCAATAGTAATGGACTTCCTGAAATCACAAATGAAAAGGCTTCAGGGGATGCCCAGAACGAGCTGAGATGCTGTTCCCCTGATTGTTGGCACCTTGTTATCTGTTTGGATGTGTGTCCGACAGACAGAACCTTTTCATGTAATGCAAGCAGCTGACAGATAAACCCTTTTAAAGGATCAGTTTAGAATCTGACAATCTTTTTTTTTTTTCAATTTCCTCTGTTGATGTCTCCTTGGAGATGATTATAGTTTCGTCTTGATTCAGCAATATCGCTCAAGGTGTCTCTGCTCCTTTCTTTTCTTTTCTTGCTTCTTACAATAAACACATGTTGCTTTCTTTAATGAATCAGCCACTGTGCATGCTCAAGTCATGATACGATGCAAGAGGAGACGAGACGAGACAAGACGAGATGATAAAATATGATACGATACGATACGATACGATACGATACGATACGATACGATACGATACGATACGATACGATACGATATGATATATGATACAATGCGATGCAATGTAATACACTTAAGTTTGGTTAACTGTGGTGGAGTTTATCAAAATTTTATTCAATCCAGTTCACTTTTTCAGTCCAATTCAGTCTTGTTGTTTGGGGTGTGAGTCTCAAGTTTAATCATGTTACGATTCAATATTGATTCAGTTAATATCAATTTGATATTTGCTGATTTCACAAATTCTGTTATGATTTTTGTTTGATTTGATTGTTTGAGAGGGAACTAAATTGAGACATTGAATCAAAACAAGTCTGAACTCATCATAGTAACACACATTTGGATGTCTGCACTTTCCTCATCAAATGAATGTTGGATGCTGGAACAGGACAAATGTAAACAATTCTTTCTTAAGCTGAATCAATCTAGTAAACTTTTAAATTTCAAATCTTACAAATTATTACTTTATCAATGATTGATTATTATTTCCAATTTGGATTGATACTATTGAATCATTGATCATTGAAATGATCGAGATCTAATGATTGTTACAACCCTGCTAGCTGTATTCAAGTTATGCTAATATCTTAAATTGCCAAATTAAACTTTGATTTAGTTCTTCATCCTGAATTGTGTAACATGGGATGCTCGGTGAAAGTAAAGAGAAAAAATAATCTCTTTCGACCTCCAGCAGAACCAGGAAGGAGGAACAACCATCTTCCTTGATTGGGTTGGATGGGTGAAACAGCCATTCACCGGATTATGAGAGATGCTCTTGATGTTTTATAAACTTGACTTGACTAGTTTCTTAGAACTGTTGATATGAAATTATAATTTCCCTATCAGATGATCCCACAACCAGATATCACATTACTTTTCATGGAAACGTAGAGCTGAATCAATCTAGTACACTTTTAAATTTCAAATCTTGAACAATTTTACCCTAAACAAAACATCCAAAGACAAAAAAAAGGAGATATGAGAGAGAGGCTGCTCTATTGGAACAAAAAAATATTTTTTTGTTGTTGTTTTTTTAATGATTTCATGGAGCTGAAGGCTTCCCCAGTTGACTCTGAGCAAGAAGCAGTTTATACATAGACAGGTTGCCCACTTTACCAGGAACACAACCTATAGAATAAAGGTTTATGCTGCTGGATATGAAAGTAATGGTGTGGGTTTCTTTGACAAAAGGTGCTGGGCTCACCAGGAGGCAGTTGGTAAAGACAAAAAGAGCCTTAGAATTCTTACTGGTTGAAAGGGAGAAAAACAGGAAATCAATAGATTAGATCTGAAATGTGATATGAGGAAGAACTAGGAGCAGTAACCAAGGGGATGACAATGATCTTGTTAAGTACATGTGAAGCTGGACAGAATAAATACACTGAGGGACCAATGACAAATGAACAACAGGTGTGACATAATGTGTCACAAACTGAGACTAGATGGATGGCAAGTTCAACTAAATGGATTAAATCAAAGAAACTGGCTATGAAAAATAAACTGGGAAGCTATTCTGTTTCCCTAAGTGGTCCAAAAAATTAGTTCCAGCATGTAGATTTAATCAAAACCAGTTGCCAAAGGCACATGTTTTAGAAAGACTATATTTTAGAGACACTGGCATGAGATATGAAAATGCTTGTTTTGTCATTTAAATAAGCTTAAACCTTTAATCTAGGCTTGTATAACCCACTCTTGTTTACTAGATATGTACCCTACATCCATGTGTTATCTGACAGGAGCAGGCCTTTTTATTCCCCACAGATCAGTGTAATCCCTCACTCTGTGATCTCACATGTCAAAATCCTTGACAGATGTCAAGGTGTGTGGACCAAGGCTCGGCCTGCAGGACAACAGACCCATCCACAGAGTGTGCGTCGGTATATGCTGGTGTTTTGGAGTCACTGTTGCAGGACCTAATAACATAAGTCTCTGGTAGCCTCCATTCGGCTGCATGACAATCCCCTCAGTGATTAGTGGAACAAATGTCTGCCTGTCGCATTACAGCTGTTGTTTTGCCGGCCATTTATAAAGCTTTCATGTCCTGCATGCTTTTCACCGGGAGATCATCTCATTACACGGTGTGTATACGTGGGTGTGAGTGTGTGCAGTTTTACATTAAATCAACGTTATCTCTCCAGCATCTGCCTGTGCATGTTATTGGTTCTAACCCATGTATTGTACCAAATCCCGAACAAATAAGGTGATTTACTCACCTGGATATTCTTCTTCCCTACCTGTATTTAAATGGAAATTGTGCTCATTTATATTACTCCCTAAAATATGTAAATGGTTACTGCCTTGTTGGTAATTTGGTTTTGTCTGGATGGCTTCAACTCCGTCTCTCTGTCTGACTGCAAATCAAGTCATCAAAGTTTATGTTTCCCGACCCTTTTGAAAATTGCTCAAATCTGTCAATTTCAACAAAGAGATGGATGAATCTGTCACAAATATATTTTTCACAATGACAAAGAGCTTGCATCTACTTCTGTGTCAGCTTGTGCTTCTTGATTTAAGCTACTTTCACATGCTGTGACAGAGAGGGGAAAAATGAAACAACAGAAGAAAACAGAAACATGGTTTCTTGGCAGTACAGAAACCAAATGGCTACAACAGCACGTTACTTCAAGATCAGAAGGAGCAGAGCTTCTGTAGGAGGGATGGACCCAATGTACTCCCTCTTTGATTTGGAGGTATTTTCATTTACAAGGCGAGTTGAGATAGAGAACACTCCTAATTACCACCAATCCTCACAGGAGTATCTGCAAAGGGATAAAGGGTTTTTATTCAAACACACTCACCAATGTGCGTGTTTGCACACATGCACACACCCAAAAACAGTCCAGAGATCCTCAGTGGTGTACAAGTAGCCTCAAAACAGCACTAATGGAACTGGGACCAGGTCAAGTGCACTTAGTTGGGCAGTGTTGAATGTGTACGGAGTGATTTCTCTGCAGATCTGAGCCTTCAAAAAGGCAACTTTGGCTTTACAACCCATCATAAGCCAACCAGTCACACTCTGAGGATGTTTAATAAGGTGCTTCTGGTTTTTAATGCTTGAAAACACAGCTTGTAACAAAGTTTGTGGACCAGTTAATGTGCAAATAAAATCTTAATGGGCCTTTGCGTACATACAAATTGCCCGTGTGTTTCAATTGAACATTTGTTGCTTTTCATGTGAGCCAAAAATAGGTGAGTTAAGAGCAGCAGGATGTGAGGAAAGATGGCGAAAGGACCCCTGTGCTCTAACAGACATTTGAGTGAGATATTAATTATCCTGATGCGGGTCGAACAGGCTCATTCTGGCCCAGAGGGGGTAGGAGGAGATCATTAAAATTGGAGCTCATATATACACACTCTACAGCACACAATATTTCAAAGACACACGATTAGACACAAACTACTGTTCCTCTTCAGGCGTTGGAGCCTTTTCACATGTAGATATACATCAGTGTACATTTACCCATGCATATGCACATGCCTCCACACACACATATGCACAATCATACAGCTGTTAATCAAGCTAAGCTAAATGTGGGTCAGTGTGGTTTTAACTACTGTGGTGTGTGATTACTGTGTGATCAAGTCATCATCAAAGTGGACATGCACTCAGACAGGCGTGTGCACGTAACTTCTGTGATCCACAACATGAATGGATCCATCCTGTCTTGTATCAACAGGTCTGGCTGGTGGTGGTATGATGATGTGGGGGATATTTTCTTGACACACTTTGGGCCCCTTAGTGGCAACTGAGCATCATTTGAACTGCCAACCTGAGTATTGTTTCTAACCATGTTCACTCATTTATGATCACAGTGTACCGATTCTCTAGTGGCTATACTTCCAGCAGAATAATGTCACAAAACTTAAATCATTACCAACTGGTTTTTTGAACATGACAGTGACTTCACCGTACTCCAATTAGACTACAAATCTGCAGAAGCTGAGTGATGCAATCATGTCAATATGGACCAAAATCTGATGAATGTTTCCAACACTTTGTTGAATCTATATTAGGAAGAAATAAGGAAGTTTTGAGGGCAAAAGAGGGTCCAACCCGGTACTAGCTCAGAGTACTTAAAGTGAGTAAAGATGTTAGATTAACCTCAGTTGAGCACTTATGATAGCTACTGTATATGAGTAGCTAAAAGAACCAAGACATATTGTTGGCTAACTAATGCTTGTGGTTCAGGTATCACCAACTATGGACATCTTGGGCCAGTCTACTGCACGTTTTAGATGTGTCCCTACTGCAACACACCTGACTCAAATTAATGGTGTCAAAAAACCAGACTGGTGCAGAACTTGATGATAGGCTGTTGGAGAACCATTTCATTTAAATCAGGTGTGTTGCAGCAGGGGAAACATCTAATACCTCCAAGATGTCCGGAGTTGATAATCCCTGCTGTATTGACTGTGAAAGACATAAACTTTAATGAACAAACTGTCCATATTTTTCTAAGGTAGATAAATATATAAATACAATTTTGAAAGATTAAGAAAAGGATACATGCTATGTGAATATTTGCCATAAAGACCTAATTTACTTGTGCAATCTAAGTGTCAGGTGATCTCTCACTTTCAGGGTCCCCTGGTTTCATTGGCCACTCCTGTGACCACCCCTGTTCTGATTGTCCTCATGGGATTTTTCTGAACTGTAAAGCACTTTGGGTTCTTCTTATGCATATGAAATTGTGCTGTATGAATAAAGTTGAGTTGAATATTGTCCTAAAATGAAAATCGGTGTTTTCTGAAATAATGACAGACAGGCACAACAAATGTTATAGATGTATTTGTTCAATGGAGCCAATGTTCAACACACGGGTAACCATTGTGTGAAATATGGCCAGACATGGGACTAGGGTAGTGGGGGTTTTAGAGTTTGGTGGGTCTTCCATTATCTTTAAAACAGATCCACACTTCAGCCAGTAGTTGCCAGCAGCTACAAGACAAGCTGCACTTAATTATTGGTTTTTCTGTGTTTACTCCACAATGCGAGTAATTTTTTTAACTTTCCTTGTTTCCATTATTTCACATACTGATTTTAACCAAAGTTAAAGATAATTCTACTGGATATTTTAACTAATGACTAAAACTAATCTATTGATTGGTCACCCCACCCCATTTGTCAGGATATTACTGGCAACTGTGCAGAAGCATCACCTGGACAACATCGGCAAATGAGCCCTTTGTCTAAAAATACCTCATACAGCAGAATGTTTTGATACAATCAGCAACAGATGTCCCTAAAGTGCAAGAACACAGAGAGCAACCTCTGCCCAGACTCTCTATCGGTGGCCTCGCGCTCTAGCTGCGCAGTGTGGTTTTTGGGAATATTGAAAGGTCGCGGTTCAGCTTGAATTCTCTTGCCCTTGGCCCGACAGAAATGGGACTTTTTTCAAAAGCTCAGTCTCGTCACGGGTTTTCTACTCATTTCATGCCGTCCTCACAGCCGGAAGTATAACTTAAAACGTCTGTCTTTCAGCATCAAAGAGCAGAGGATTACATTTAACACGCCCTTAACCTTCCATAATGAAAGACACGGCAGCTGTCCGTGGTGCTGAAATCACTGTGCTCACAATAAACGTGTCGTTTCTCCATAAAGTGGCACGAGAAGCATCGCCTCTTCAGCTGTGGGAATCACACTTAGAGTGAACTAACATTTGGCTCCATGTAGTGACGAGATCTGCACAGTTAATGCGTTTAAAAGTAAATAATTGAAAATGAAGAATACAAAGACATCCCCTCCACTTTCTCACTCATGCACAGAGAGAGAGAGAAAGGGGGAGGGAATCCATCCAAGCAGAGGTAATTAGAAGAGTGGGTCACTATTGGAGGACAGCATCCGGCGGAGGCAGGAATAAGAGGGGAAACGAATGAAAGCCGCATAACAATATCAGAGCCGACCATCATCAGCGCTCCAGCCTTGGCAGGCGCGAGCAGTTCCGAGTTACAATGGACGAGCTGTAAGCCGCTGCGCAGTCAGGAGCGAAGGGAGTACATCGGAGTGTCTTGAAAGTACGACTCTTCATTTAGTTTTTTTTTTCTTAGAATAATTTCCCTTTCAAGTCGCTCGAGCAAGTGGAGTGTGTGTGTGGGGGGCAGAGAGAGAGAGAGACTGCTGCGGAGATCAAGTCTGTGCACGCCAGGAAGCAGGTAGGTGGCGGTTGTGTTTTCAGGGGGAAAATCGGGGGAACAGGGTGCGCTTGTTACTGAGGTACACTGCGACCCCCTCGTTTGACATTTGATATGTTTAATTTCTGAAAGCGAAGGCGGAATTGTTTTCTGGGGATGTATTTTTTGAAGTGGTTTAAAACTGCCTGCTGGGTACTTTGGGAGATTACAGACCGGGAGTGAAACAAAAGAGAGTAGTTATTTTTGTGACTGGAATAATCGCATAATTGAAGTTTAAAATTGAATTAGAAACCATCTTAATTTCTACTGAAGTCCCCCCCCCCCCCAACTAAAACGTTGCACCTCCCTGTTATGTCCGCGTTCAGTTACACGTGGTGTGGCAATGATTTTTGTTTTTCTGTAACTAAATACAGATTACCCATAGACTATTATTCCAGTACTTAGTCAAACCACTTTGAACGGGAATTGTAAACAACAATAAAACTTACATCAATGGACCTTGTTAAATAACAACTATATTCAATAATTTTATGTTGATTGTTGCCAACCCTTCCATGTGCTGCCTATTATACATGCAAGGTCAATCATAATTTTTTTAAGTATACTTGTGCAGACCTCTGTTTAAAGTCTACTTGCCCATAATGCTCCCTCATATTGTGATGGTGTCTTATTTAGGCTATGTGGATAGAACAAACGAATAAATGAAGCTTTGTCAAGACAACAGTAGTTGCAGTTGTATTGCAAAGCATTAGACTGAGCAGTGTACCTAATAAATCGTCCACTAACTGTTTATAATCAAATAATCTATTAAGCTTAAGAGCACCAGAGAAGAGGTCTATGGAGAGGTATCAGCTAATTCTATAATCATCACAAATGGCACTGCTGCAGAGCTGCTCTGCATTAAGATAAGCAAAGTTTGACTAATATATTGACAGCTGGGTCATCAATTGGACTCATTGTGGTAATGTGATGTCAAATGCACTCCCCATTTCTGTTCTTAAGATGTAATTTAGAAAGGCAATTAACTAAGAAAGCAAAAAGGTCCATGCCATTATTCAGAACTTAAGTTTGAGTCGTCATGCTGCAGCACTATAACACTAAAGGACATTTTAGAAACAAATCAAGTTTATCTCATTGCAAAGCTGCTGTGTGACCAAATCACACTGAAATATAAAAAGACATAATGTTGTGATGGGGAAAACAGTGCTTGACAGGATCCATGCGGAGCCCAGCATGCACCCCATAGGAATATGGCAGAGATATTACAGTGACACTAGGAGTTGCCAGAAGCAATATGCCATGATTAGGTTAGCACTGGCTCACTATTAAATATTATATGCCCCTACAGGAAGACTAACATGTTTTCACATTCTGAATGGTTTTTTTGGGTTAATGTCAGAGTTGTAGTGCATATCCCTGCGGTTAATTGCTATTCAGCACAGGAGAAGTGTGAAGCCAAGCAGCGGGCCAATAGATAGGACCTCGTTTGTTTAACTCCAAGGGTGGGGAATTTGTCTTGCATTGACAGATCCGAATGGACAAGCTGATTTCTAACACCATCAGAGATTTTTAATTTTTCATTGGGCACTGTCGAGCCAGAGAATGATGGCTGAATTCTTTCTATAGGCTGTAATTGTTCTGGTGCCTCAATTCTGGCCCCGACTCTGGCTAGACGGCAAATATCAGCCAATATATTAAATTCATGAGGAGAAAAAAAAAGAGATTGTTTTACAGCTTTATTATCTGTTGTCTATATGTGAGATTGCATACATAACCACAATATAGGTTCTGCGCCTGACTGTAATTTGACATCAATCTGACATCCATCACTTGGAGTCAGCAGATGCTGTCACTTCCATGGCAACAAAGAAACCTAATTTATGAGGATTCATTGACTCCCACAGCACACATCACTACACCCCCAATATTACAGAAATGCAATAGAGTGGGGGTGATAAGCAATCGTTACCAATCCATCATTTTTATTTTCAGATACAAACAAACTTTCACTTTTAGTGCTGCTTGATTAAAATCTGCATGTTCAACTGAACCTCCATTAAAAAATAAGCAACATTTCCAATTCAGATTCATCCATCTGGAGCGTGAGGAGGAAATGCAGAAATACAAGGGCTTAAAAGCAAACAGAGTTAAATAGACAAAAGCCATCCATGTGAATACTTCATTTCAGAAATGAGGGACATATCTAAATGAAAGGGAGTATTGTGCTTCTCAGTGGAAGATGTGACTCCTCTGCACCCATTCCCCAACCTGTCTTATCTCATTTATCCCTTACAATGTAAAACAAGCCCCGACTGAGCGGCCATCAAATGTGGTTGGTGTATGTATGTGTCAGTGACTTATAGAGATGGAGAGGAAGAGGGCTGTGACCAGGCTGGCAAAAATGGAGTAAAACAAAATAGAAAGATCAAGCCAGCCGTTCTGATCAGGCATAATCCACTGATTCATAAATTCTACTGTCCATCCGCTGAGCCCCCTGTGAATAAAATAGGTCTGATTGATTGCATCAACCAACCTTGACTGTTCCAATGACGGTATGTGAGACACAGGGGCTAGAGAAAATCTGCATTTGAAAAGGGTTGACACAAGAGATCATAAGAAACCACAAGATAAAGTGTCAGACAGGTGATATTGACTAGAAGGTTCTCTGGAAAAAGGAAAGGAGCAGCAAATGTTGACAGCTATATTGAAAAAAGGTGACATGTTTATAAAAATCACACATAAGCACACATTGATAGCATTGAAGCACACTTTTTTACCTTTTTTTTTTCTTAAATATGCACAATTATCACTTTGAATTAATAGTTTAACATTTGGATTCATGCACTTATTTGCTTTTTTGCCATATAGGATAGTAGATTTATGTTTATTATGAAAATGTGAAAATTTAGCTTCACTTAAACATTGTAGATACAAATCAGATTGCCTTTGTGTGCCAACCAAGGCAATAATAATTAATTGAATTATGTCAGTCCACAATACACTTGTAAAACCCCCATATCAGAATTGCATTGTATTATTATTATTATTTGTGTGTGCATTCCTTGTGTTTTAACCTTTAAACTAAAAGATTTAATGTGCCAATTAAAAACCGTTGAAAGGATTGCTGGAGGATAATGTTGCAGTCTTTCCACAGTCAAATGTGTTATTTTGTAGGTTTTTTCTTCTTTAAGTCTATGCAAACATTTACCTCGGGTGCTATTAATCATGGCATCTAAATATCATCTTGAATGCTATACTATGTTCACTCCTAAATATGTCATTTTATATGTTGGAAGATACTGTCACCTTTTTTGAAAAGCATGCCAATACGTTTACAGTTTTAAATGCTAAATTAAGCTTAATTTAGCCTACAAGTGCTGTTAATCTGCTCATCCTAATATCAGCCAGAACAATTTAAAAACATGTTTCAAATATGAACATTTCCCTTTAATAATGCTAGGTTATGGTATATTCTTGAAAATGTGCAGAGGTTTCTTCCCAAATCAAATAATGACTCGTGGAGGATTGTGTAAATACATTCACAGCTATGCTAAGCTAAGCTAATGTCAGCCGCGGAGTGGGGCATCCAAATGTCAGCAAGAAAACAAAACTGCTTCTTTGATAATAACTTATGATGTGTTTTTGTAAATGTTGTCATGTAATGTGTCCACGAATGATATTGTCACCCTATTGACGCAGCCAGATGAACACTCTCTCAGGTCAATATGCTAAGCTAAGCTAACTGCATTTAACATCTGGTGTTAATCTTCTCATTTGAATAATGCCAAGAGAACTTAAGTATGTATTTCTCACATGCTGCATTGTTTTTTGTCATTGTTTTAGAATATATATGGATGAAAATGAAGACAGCATAATCCATTTTTAGTACCATGATAACCTTGAGAAACAGTATTTCCGGACTTGTCAGCCACAAAGTTTTTCATAACTAGTTCACTAAAGGCATCATCAATAACTGTTTTTAAGGTGCATATTGTTGTATAAACTGGTACCCAAAGCAACTTTGGCCATCATCTCTGTTGTATAAACAATCAACAATTGTTCTGTTTCATTTTGTTGATTTTATTTCTCTGTACCAAGAGGCAAAGGAAGAATTCCCTTCCTGTGTTACTAGTTCTAATTCTGTGGATCAAAAACAGTGCATTACACTTGAGCATTGTGTTTGTGTGTCTTGCATCCAGGCATTAGTAAACAGGCTGGCAGCAGTTTCATTAAATTGTGTTCTTCTATAAATGCTGCTTGATGGGAAAAGTGGAATCCTTTTACATTTCATTAATTTGATCTGGATAAATGTATTTGTTTCTGAAAACAGCATGATTTTCCTATGCATAATGCTTTTGTTTTTTGGAAGTCATGCATTTTTTACAAAGCTTTTACAACGTTGCTTGTTTCATCATGCAGATAAAGCACTGGATTTAGAAGAAAGGCAGCTCAGAGTTAAAGAAAAAAAACTGAAGAGGGCTTAAATGAGGTTTCAAATCTCCCTTTAAGCTTCAAGCAATCACAATGTGATGTTACAATCACTCTGTCGTAGTAGCGAGAGCAGAACAATAAATCTTGTACGGAAAATGGACATTGATTATGCAGCCATGCGCTTGCCATTGTGCTTTTAGCTCTCAATTATCAGCCACAAATCAAATTGACTTCCAAGAATTTCTACACAGAAACTTGTTACATGTGAGGAGACGAAACACGTTCATTTTTCTATTTTGTTCCATTTATAGTAGCTGAAATAACAGTGCTGCCACTCGCTGCTACATGACATTAGTTCCTGTGGCTTATTCAAACCCGTGTGCATTCACATCGATAACTTCAGAGCTTATCTGCTTCCCAGCTCACACTACCAACAACTGTCTTTACTTGTCACAGCAATTTATCATGTGCACACTTAAAAAAAAGCTTCATCAAGTTTTTCTGAGTAAGGGGAGACGGATGGAGTATTTTAGTCTAAATGTTCCACTGGGAGCAGCGGCAGAGTGCTGCTGCTGCTTGGAGGGTGATTCTGCTTCAGGCAGTCTGACAGTGAACTAGACACACAAGCTACTACACAAAGAGATATATGCACACACACAAGTAGTCCAGCAATAAGAAGTGCCTGCGCACTCATTTACTCTGTTTCTCCTCAACATAGACATTCACAAAATGCCAACCCCCTCCACACCCCATCCCATCTGCTTTCACTGTGAAAATCAATGGCTGCAGAAGCCAAACTGGACAGAGCAGACGTGGAAAAATAAAGCAATCAATGCAGACTTATTAACCGAGCCGGGCTTCTTTTACTACTGACGCAAAAATATGCGAGTGCTCGAGGTTGACTTGATCCGCGTCTGCGAGTGGCGATAGCTGCTGCTGGTTGGAGGCAGGATGTGCAAATGTTTAAGTGTGTCCCTGAATGCCGGTGGCCTGTGTTTGTGCCAAACTGCTACTTTGTAGGCGTGCCCTGCATACGTATAAGCAAGCGTGTGTGCGTGCGTGTGCATTTTTGTGACAATCTCTCAAAGGCGGTGTGTTGTTCTGGGTTAGTGCCACGATGTTGGGTTAGTGCCTTGGCCTCAGTCTATTTGTGGACAAAAGGATGCTCTAAGACAAATGATTTAGCACCTGTCAGTCAGTGCAGAAGGACAAGAGATGAGAAAATAGAGAGGTCAGAGACTCAGGATGGAAAAATGATTGAGTCTTTCAGAGCAACCGTGAAGTGAAGTGTTGTACAGAGCAAGAGAGAGCAAAGGAGAAGAAAAAGTCAAAGCCAGAGAAGAAGATGGAAAGTTGGACTAAAAGCAAATTTACAATTTAGCTCTGGGTCATCAGATAGCTCAAGTGCCTGTGAGCTATTTTCCCTGGGAAATGACAGCTTCTATTTTTGCAGTTGTTTTCCTAACACCAACTCACAGGAGCCGTGGCTGGCCTTCAGGCCCAGTGAGCAGACCTTCCCTCATCACAAGAGTTACCATAACAACAGATTAGGTCGACCTGCACCGGTGGCAGCACAGGGATGTGAACTTTGTCTCTGCCTGCAGCACTTCAGCTGTCTGCTGATCCTCCGGCAAATCAGCGCCTATCTTTCCTGGAAAATCATTGCGGTGCGTTGGCTAGCAGGCTCTGATTGCTCGGCAGAGGAAGATTTGTTTGGGCGCTGAAAATAAGGCACTATGTCAACACTAAAACAGACGTATGTCATTTTCAGAAATGCCTGAATAAACACACTCCATGCTGATGTGGAGTGAAGTGCCAAATAATGTTTGCAGAGATGTTTGTGGATGCATGTAAGGACTTAGCTGCTGGAGATGAATGTTGAAAAGGCTTTGTTCGATGTGCGGTTTTATTAGATTTCCTTTGGCCTTTGTTGACTGACATCTGCCACGACCGGGCCTTTGCAGCTGCTTTCCTTTGACAGTTAGATCTATGTACACAGCGTTAAGCTTTAATCATCCAATTTGCACATTTCACACAGCGATATATGCCTGACTTTGTTTTTTTTGTTGTTGTTCTATTTTTCCTTTAATGCTGAACAAAGCAGCTCCCTCCATGAAAATGTCGACTTTGCCAAGAGCGGCTTAACTAACAAGCATCTGATTGTGCAGATTACGCATGTTCCACAGAGGATTACTCAGGCTGAAATGAACAAATTGACCTCTTACTACTAAAATCCCACATCAGCATGACAAAAGAGTCAAGTGGAGACTTCATTCGTAACTTTAGGGATCATACTGTAAAGTAAAACAATATTTAAAGAGCCCCGCTGCTTCACATTTGTCACCATCTTCTTTCTGATGCCAGAACATGATTCCCCTGCCAAATCAGACCATCCAAACGCTGCAGTAGAATATACATATTTTTTCTTATCTCTATGATGAGAAGAAAATATCTATTTTCTCTACATGACAGGGTGTTATTTGCATTGATGGGCTCATTTTCTCGCAAAACAAATATCAGACTGTGCATCCTGTTCTGTGTATTCTTAGCCGTGGGCAGGCCACTGTCTTCCTCTCCGCTTCCATTTTGACTAATTTCAGGCGATTCAAAGCTATTTAGAAATCATCTCACAGTAAGAAATAAGAAAAGCTCAATGACAGACCAAGGCCTATTCAAAATTCAGTTTTTGTGCTCTCTGTCCCCAACAATAGAAACCCATGATTTCTCTTCATGCCTGTTTGGGAGACACAGTATGCTTTTGATAATAAGTGTCTCCTTTTTTTTTGTTTTTTTTTCTTCCTGAGAGATGATGATTGAAAAGCTTATGTAGGTCACATTGTATTAATCTGGTCGGCTATCCTCATAAATGCGCTCGAAAGCACACATACAATATTAAAATTGAGTTCATTGCTCATTGGCTTAATAATGCAGTGTGGCTGCAGTGGAAATTACCTCTCATCAATTGAAATGGTGATCCAAGTGCTTTTGCACTTAGGTATTAAATTACTAGTCTGGATTAAAACATTACAAATGGGACATGCTTGATATCAGTCCATGAAAGCAGCTCACACACTAAATATTTATCAGTCACAGTTTATTCCGGGCACAGGGTTTTTCATCGCGCTGTTTTAATTAGATCTGCACACATTCTAGTAATTAATAAACTAGATGATTGTCAAAGCGTTCCCAGCTAGCTGTAAACGCTATCAGTTATCTGTGCGGGTGCCTCCGCAACCAAAAGCAAACCAGAAATTTCACATGTGAGGCAAGCTTAATGGGATAAGGAGAAGGGGCCTGGGTGCACATGAATGTTTCATAACGATGTGAGGCTGCAGCTTGGATCAATGAGACGTCTGCTTCTCCAAAGAAAGGAGCTCCTATAGGCAGGTGGTGCAGGGTATCAACCCTTTGTCAGCAGAGCAGAATGACTGACCCAGTGTGACATGTCAACGTGTATTATATCCCCAACTGTGCTGTATCTTCATGCGATCTGCTGCTAAGGAATGACTGTGTACACTGCTGTGTTACATGGTATTGGCCAGAGAGCATGAGGCCGTTTTGACGCGAGCAGTCAGGCAGAATAATAAGTCCCTTCCGGCTTGTATAGAAATAAAAATAAGAGAAAAAGTGCATGGGTGAGTTACTCAGTGATGGGCTCATATCAAAGAAATATTGCTGTTAGGTGCAGAAAGCTGCCAGTAATGATGGTTTTCATCAGATCATTAGAGTTGTTAACCACTTGAGATTTGCTTTGAGGAGGTAAAGGTGGTTTGTGAGATTACGGGGTTTAAAACGGACCCTCTCTTTCTGCGCTGCACATTTGTTATGTGTGTGTTTAAAAGACAAAAATAGAGACAGAACTGCAAGGGTAGCATGGATGTGTTTGTGCATGCATTAAATAGACAGAAGAAAGGTCCTTGAGGCAACCTGCACATCTTTTATCACATCTTTAATTAATTGAAGCCCATAATAAAAGCTGCAGCAATTCCACTGAACAGACACAGTTGAATAGTAATCAGCCAAGGATGAAGAGATATGCTTATACTCCTCTTGCTTTTTTTGTCAAAGCTCCCTTGCCATTTCACAATCATCTGCTTATTCAACATATTCAGATACAGCCAGTCTCTACTTTGAGGATTAAATACATTACTCTCGTGGGGCTAAAAATTATTGTTGTGTGTTTTAGTTGATTGATTGATGCTAGATTTTCTGTTCTACTTCTTCCCCCAGGTTTTGTTTCAGAAGGCAAACGACATAAACGTCATGGACCACTTAGGGTTTTCCAGATTCATCCTGATCATCGTGGCTCTAATCCCACACCAGTCCCTAGGTTGTCCCTCTGGATGTCGCTGCTACAGCCTCACAGTAGAGTGCGGATCCCTCGGGATCAAAGAAATCCCACAGGGCATCCCGTCTATCACTGAGGTCAGTGGGCCGATCGACAATAAGTTAGGGCACAGACTGTCAGTGCATTGCAGCTGACCCATCCTCTCTGCCTCTGCGGTTTCCAGTTGGCTTCCCCTGTGATCCATTCTTATTACCCTGAAATGATTGTGGTTAATCAATTCGCTGTGACCCTCTTTGATGTAAGCCTGAGGGAGGGGCTGCGCTGTTGGTTGTGTAATTATTCATTCTTTCTCAGACAGTAACTCACACACATCCACTGATCATCTGTTGAGAAGATGTTTGACATTACACCATCTTTTCCTCTCAGGTTCAGGCCCTCCAACATTACTGCAGCTCATGAATATTAATGAATAGCAAGTTCTGCATAAATTGTTCCATTAACCTCAATCAGCAGGTCTATCTCGTCGATCATACCGTACCTCGATTCATGATGAAGGCACATTACCAAGCAGGCAGGCAGCCATCCATTGTCTATCACACCCACCGAGCACTTATCAGTCAAATGTTTCTGCAGATTTATGCAAAGTTGAACCCCAAAACAAGAAAAGTGTAGCACAAGTGAATGTTATTGTGGTGATCCTTAAGAAGCTCATGTTTTTTTGTTTTGGTTGCATTCGTTAACATATTTCCGAAGCTTTGCAGACCCCAATGAGGTTTCCTTCAAAGGCAGCTCTTTATGGTTAAGAATTTTTTCAGCCTGTCAAGAGAGCGACATCTTGTTTTTCTAATAAAAATTGTGATAACTTCACTAATTTCATTACCTCTCGTCTCCCACAAAGACCATCTTTCTCCAGGACAACGCCATAGTGCAGATCCGTCTTCAGGACCTGACTCGTCTCAGAAGCCTCCATTATCTGTACCTTCAGAACAACAGCATCTCGGCCCTGGAGCCAGGCGCCTTTCTTAACCAGGGGCACCTGCTGGAGCTGGCCCTGAATGGTAACCTCATCCATCTGGTCACTCCTGACATGTTTCGGGGTCTGGAGCACCTTCGGATCCTCTATCTTGCTGGCAACCAGATAACCCGTGTCCAGGACCACACTTTCAGGGGACTGCAGGTTAGGTTGTGCCAGCTACATGATGGATACTTTGATTTCAGAGCTCTAAAAACTAAATATGGGATACATTTTAATAGATAATATTGAAAAAAATAGGTGCAACTGTAAATCCAATTCATAACATGTCCTGCTAAACAAAATCTTAAACATTTGTGATTGCATTGATATTTCTTTAATTTAAGTTATTCTTTTTGAGACTTTTTTCATCCCAATGTGACCCCATGGGGCTTTTCCCCAATGCATGCCAAAATGACTTCTAATTATGTTCGAAGAACGTGACCTCTGGTGGCCATGACAGGAACTGCATGCAAATGCTAAGAATGTTGTCCAGTGACGTAAAAGTCATGTTGTACAAGTAAAGCATTTTAGCCTTAACCATGAAGGTTCTCTAACCCTTACCTAGTCATTTTCATTTGAAGCCTTTTCTTAGTGACGCGAACTCAAACAGGAAGTGAAAATTCCAATTCTAACGTGTTGTGTTTACTTGTAACAAAAACCATCAAAATTGCATATATAAAAGGGGTTTTGCTCTGAAAAGAAAGTATTTTAGCCCTTACCATGATTAGTTTATAATCCTAACCAAGTAGTTTTGAATTTTGTACATCTGATCAGGTAATGTTGTTTAAACCCAACTAAGAAGCAACAAGATGTTTAATAAGTGTAATAAATAAAGGTAACTTAGAAGTAAATAACTAAAGTTGGCAGATGTAAAAGACACTTCTTTTTTTTAAATTCTTTTTTTATTACAAATTATTATGACCTGATGTGAAAATGCTCATATGTGTTGTATTTCCTCGCTGCCAATTGTAGGGGTGCTGCTTTACCAGAGGTCATGTATAAGGGGTCAAAAACAACCTGTGGTCATTTAGTTAGAGCAGTGGTGGTTCTCATACGTTTTGAGCCATGACATCCAAGATAACATGCATTGGTGTTCGCCCAATATCAAATCCCAACAAATCCCAAATTTATTTGAGAAAATGTAGTCTATATATTTTTTTATAATTATCTGGCAACCCCCTGAAATGATCTCACAACCCACATGGGGGTCCTGACCTCCAGTTTGAGAACCACTGAGTTAGAGGACTTGTTTCACTTTTCACCCTTTCTTTCCTCTACTTTATGTCTTCGTGGCCAGATTTACATGAGAGTTTTAATCCCTCTTTAATTCAGAATTAAAGTTAATTCTGCTTTAAAGAGATGAAAAATGACAATGTAAACACTTAATTCGGAATTAATATTTCCATGTAAACCTGAAAAAGAATATTTTAATTTGGAATTATTTAATTCGGAATAATTAATTCCTAATTAAAAAACATCATGTAAACATAGCCAATGTCTTTTCCCCCCTTTGCAGCGCCTGCAAGAACTCCATCTGCAGGAAAACAGCATAGAGTTGTTGGCGGAGCACGCTCTATCCGGGTTGTCATCTCTAGCCCTACTGGATCTCAGCAGGAATCACCTTCGAACCCTGGGAGCCTCGTTCCTAAAACCACTTGTCAGTCTGCAGGTGCTCCGTGTCACAGGTAGGGAGAATTGCTAGATCAAATTATACTTCACAGTAATATGATATGATGTAATTGTTTAAGGCTAATTTTGATTCAGTGTCTTGAAAAATGATTCCATGTCTTAACTCTGAAGAACTAACTCTACAAAAAAACCTCCTCCTTCATCATAAATTAACCCAAAATCTTTTTTTTACAACTGGCCACAACAGGCAGATTCATTCTAAAGAAAGTGAAGTGCCGTTAAACACATTTTACACATCAAAGGATTTCATGCAATCAAAGACCTCCTAATGAGAAAAGAAGTACTCAATGACACAATTTTAAATTGTAGCGAAGAAACAGCCAATTAAAGGGACCCCATGTAGAGGCCAATTAGGGAGACAGCATATTTTTGCCATGGAAACCCTACTTCCCACACCTTCGTAACATCAGACCAACTATTACTGTAACTTTCTTAAACCAACAATCTGACATTCTCATGTACTTCTTACAGTAATTGGCCAGCTGTACCCCTGTGACATGGGAGCTGGGGACTGGACCTTTCTTATTAAAGAACAACTATTATTGTTTCTTTTATGTAGCATCTGTTTCTTCACACTGCCTCAGAGTGTAGTTTTCTGAATAACCTTTTTAATCTCCAACATGGTCAGATGACAGATGAGTTGTGAATAAATAAAACGTTGTTGTACAAAACTCTTGAGCCATGCATTTCTTTGTATCTTGCTTCAAAGGAACCCAGCTTTCTTGTAATCTTGAGCAGTAGTTCTCTAGGCTGTATAAAAGCGAGGGTGAATTTTTCTTTGAATACTCACTGTATTTTCACTCATTTTCAGTTCACTCCTTGTACCTGACCATTTTCAGTGGAATATGGGTTTCTTTTTATTTGCTGCAGATACTTTACAGTGACTTACAATTAATCAATTTATTTTTTTTAAAAGACACATTACTCACTTGCATTGTGTCTGCACATAAACAATGTGGCAAAAAATCTGATTTGTTTCTTTGGGCACCTTGTTAATAATAGTAGCTTCATGAAAAGATATATAATTTGTTCCCATTTTGTTCCCATCTACAAAAATTCCAAAGATAATACAGCTTGACGGAAGTAGAATTGTACTTTTGCAGCAACAAGGCCATTACCAGAGAGCTATTTGCCCAAAACTTGGCAAATCTCAGCATGGTGTGCAGTGTGTCATTAAAAACGGGAGGAAACTGGACTTGAAGGGCAAAACTCCATCTACATCAGATAAACAATATGTAATAGTTCTTGAAAAAATGGGGGGGGGGTCAAACAAAGGAGAAGAAAAATGCATCTAGACATTGATACAGTTCAGTCGATACTGTTCACTGAAACTTTATCAGAAATGTCCCCACGTAAAAGGAAGGCTTTCAAAAGAAGTAGTTCTTGGGGAAAAGCAACAGGAAGAACAGGATGCAGCATGCCAAATGACACAAGAACTAGACTGAAAATCTGTGGCAACAGGTCTTATGGAGAGATGAATCATCCCCAGAGCCTGGATCTCAACATTACTGAAGTAGTGTGGGATCTTCTTGACAGAGAACAGAACAAAAGACAGGCAATATCCAAAGAAAAGCTTTTAAATGTCCTTCAAGAAGCCTGAAGAACCATTCCTAAAAAACTGCTTAAAGAAATTTAAAGAAAAAATGTCAGAGGCTTTAGGTTGTGTTGAAAAATAAAGGTGGTAAAACCAAATATTGACTCGTTGGATCTTGTTGGAATTGTACAAACTCTGCTTTAGCTTTACATAATGAATTTTCATTCATTTTTTCCTATGTTTTAATGAACTGACACATTTCTATCCTGCTTCTGTGGGAATACATAAAGAAATAAGGGGTGTTTTAAGACTGTTGCACATTATGTAACCTCGTACTACTTAGTATGCTAACAAAATTTCAAGTACCTTTTTGTGGTCAATAAAATCATCTTCTCCAGCATGCAGCGTGCAGAGGAAATAATTTGGAGATTGTTTAGAAGTTCAGTCATGACTTCAAAACAACTTTAGATTCCATTTATGCTTTCTTTCTTCCAGACAACCCGTGGCGCTGTGATTGTGCTCTTGGCTGGCTGAGAACCTGGATCAATGAGGACGGGCAGCGACTGTTGAGTTCTGCAGAGCAGCGTCGGCTGATGTGCTCAGAACCACCTCGCCTGTCCCACCTCAGCTTAGTGGAGGTGGCTCCCAACAGCCTCGTGTGCATCCCTCCGGTGGTGCAGTTAGAGCCCAGCCATCTGACTGTGCGACTTGGAGAAAGCCTCCGGGTTTCCTGCCAGGCCTCAGGATACCCTCAGCCTCAGGTTACATGGAAGAAAGCCTCCCATGGTAAGGCCCAGTTATCACCTCGTGGCCTGTTCCAAGAGCTTGGACCCAACGGGGAGCTATTCAGACCTGGGGCCGGAGGAGTGGTGACAGCTCTGCCCAGCAGTGGAGGGATCAAAGGGGAAGGTGGTGGAGGGATTCATGGGCTGGTGCGTGGGGCTGAGGAAGGTGGTGAGAGAGACAGCTTTGATCCTGACATGGGCAGCGGCATGCTGTTCCTCAGTAACGTGACTATAGCACATGCCGGGCGCTACGAATGCGAGGCTTGGAACCCAGGTGGTGTGGCTAGAGTTACTTTTCACCTGGCTGTCAACATGTCTTCTTCATCATATTCTTCCCAATTCTGGCCTCGTCTGAACACGCACTCCTACGTTTCCTCCTCGTCCAGCTCCTTCTATCAGCCAGAAGTTCTGGACATTAGCCAGGAGCCATTGTATGAACAGGATAGCATGGACTTCAACGCCCTGGGTCCTGCCACACAGACTGCTATTGCAGTTGGCATCTCCTTATTGGCTCTTACTGCCGTTCTTCTCTTGATTATGATCTACACTCGTCACCAGCAATACCGGAAAGAGGACACTGGCTCTTACTGTACCAGCAAAGAAGAGAGCATCCTCTATGTGAACGACTACTCGGATGGACCCACGACCTTCGCACAGCTGGAGGAGTACTGTGACGACCACGGTCATGAAATGTACGTACTCAACAGAGCCAAGCCTGTCATGGGCTCCACTTCATCGAGATGCCCTATGATGAGTGGGTTTGTCCAGCACAAAGGTATGAAGGAGGCTCTCCTCGACCATGAAGTTGTGCAGACACTGACAAGATCGGGGGGAATGGGGCTTCGCAAAAACCCAGCAGAAGGAGGAGAGGGACCCCTAACGACAGATCCGGAGGAACTCTTTCTGAGTCAGAGTCTCCTCTTTGGATCACAGGTTGCCTATGAGATCCACTGCTAAGGTATCTTTATTATGTTTCAACATGAAAGAAAAATCAATGGACTTACTTTAAGACATAAAATAAATAATCTTGGTGCATTGATTTAATGTATCAGATTGTTGTCTAGCCTTTAAAAGAGAGGAGAGAGTCAGTAGGTGATAGCTGGGGGAAACTTGCCTCTCATGCCGTCTCCCAGAGATTGTTTTCAGATTGATTGTATGACATAAAAGTGGGTCAGTGGGCTGAACAGTGATGAATACAGGGAAACTAATAAACAAAAAATACTTTTCTGTCACCAAATGAACCCTTTAAAATTATTTTAAGTGGCTAATCTAAAAAAAAAAGGTTACTATAACAAACTGAATTCTACAAAAAAGGCTTAAAATTTGCGTTGAGCAGTTAGTGATTAATATTTGTACACGTTTATTTCTTAATGCTTTATTTTCTGTGTTTTGTCTGTGTTTCGTGTAAATATAATGAAGCTAAATTTCAATGTGAAGTACAGCTGTCTTGTGGACCCATTAGAAATAGACCTACAGCAGTCCTCTTACTGAAACAGTATCATCATACTCGCACTTATGAGTGGGTGGTTGGACTTTATTAAAGGGTTCAATCTGAATGTGGCAAATGTTTTATTTTTTATTTTAATTTCTACCACGACATTGTAGCCTTTGTTGTTTACGTGTCATCTAATTTCTTTGTTTATTGCAAACATCAGAAAAAAATAATTAACTTTGAGGGCTTGGGGTGCAGAACACAGCGATACTGGATAACGTGCAACATCGAAACCAAAGAAGGCAGTTTAGAAAATTTAGCAAAAGAGAAAATAAAGTATTTTTTATCAAACAAAAAGACATTTTAGAAAACACATCAAAACCAATAACAATGTTTTAGAAGGATACGCTGATATAAAAGCAGTTAACAATAAATAACAACTGACAGGCTATCATGAACACAGCCTTTAAAGAAATGCCATGTTTTGTTTTTCAGTCGTGTTGTTCGGTTTTATGGAAGGACTCTGTTCTTTGTTGGTTTTGTTCTTGTGTTTTGTTGAACGTTGATGTATTTTGAGCCTCGGGGTGCCACCATAAAAACGTACGAATTTGGATGTTCTCAGTCTGTTTACATTAGACTGGCAACGATCTGGGAATGTGAATATTGTACAAATGTACAAATGTGTCTTCAGTTTATTTTCAATAAAATGAAATCTAAAAGTGTCAGTGTCTCTTTGCTTCCAAAGTTACCTGGTCATGGCTTTTTTTCCCAGTTTTTTTTGTGGTACAGCTTTTACAGTTTATAGAATTTCTATTTAATCTTCATTTCACTTCATGAGATGCGGATCTTAGAAAAAAATGTGCTTTCACAAAAAGACTGTGGCTTGTAGTTAATTTGTAAATATGTGTCAGTCATAAAGTTAATTTTCTTCTTCTTTTCTGCTAAGTATTAAGGTGGCTTTCATTGCTTCTTGTGGGTTAAGATGGAGCAATACTATTGAAAATGTGCTTTTCAAAGCCAAATAACCTATGATTCACAAAAACTCAGAGTCATTGATTCTGAGTCAAAAACTTGTCAATATTCTCTTCAAAGCGGCTGCTATTGGAGTAGTTTTACCTCGAACACGATAGGACACAGGCACAATTTCAGGATGTATAGTGGAGTAAAACATTTGTGCAGAATGTCCATTTATGGTTGTATAAAGGAATAGTTCAATCTTTTGAGAGGTTCCCTGTAAACTCTTAAGTTTACTTCCATGTGAGGTTTTCTGTGGAGGAAGTGGTACATTGTTGCTTCAGTTCAGCTATGTTACAAGTGCTTTCTTATGAACTGGCATTCTAATATCAAACCTCATGTACATCAAATGTAAAATCTTTACTTTTCCCGACACATCTAAACAGGCTAAGAGTGTATTTTACATAATAAACTCAAACAAGAGACATTAAATTATTTTACATCCTCCTCTTATTGATACCCATTTTTCAATGATTTGCAAAGATAATTTCCTTGGTCAAGTTTATCAGCATTACCTCCAAGAGATCAATAATTCATAACTCTCTAGTAAAAACATTAAAACATTAAGAGGTAACAGTAAAAGCCAGCATTTCAGGCTGAGTTAAAAGCCAGGGAGAAATAATGTTTTAAGAAAAGACTTAAAAAAAGGAAGTGAATCGACCTGCCTTATATGCAACGATAGATCATTCCACAGTCACAACATCTTCATACACTAAGCTGTTCTCTCTTCCTTTTTTCTCTGTCTGCAAAGATAGGATAGGATTGCTAAGGTGGTTGAGTAGGTGCCCAAGTGAGCAGAGATTCCTTATTGTAACAGGTCGTATTGCAAAATAAAGGCCATCAGAGCTCCCAAAGTAAAAATAGGCAGACTAAATCTTAAACCTTGTTTTCTAACCTGATTCGGTTTTGGCTATTTCTTTATGTAGACTTCAGGATTAGTCTTCTTGAAGGACCTTCCAAAGCTTATTTTTGGCTGTTAGCTACCTTTCGTGCCATTAATAATGTTGAGGTGCAGGCTTTGGGGAGGATGCGTCTCTATCACACCTTGTCACTGATTTTCTGTCCAGTTCTTGTGTCATTTGGCAAACCTATGCCTTTTTTCCATTGGTTCATTCTCCACACTACCAGCCTGAACTATTGATACAAGGCAGGATGAATCACTGCTTTCATTTTTTTCTTCCCTTACCATCTGAATGTTGCAACTGAAATCAAGACTCGTCAGACCAGGCAACATTTTTCCAATCTTTTATTGTCCAGTTTTGGTGAGTTTGTGTGAATTGTAGCCTTTGTGTCCTGTTCTTAGCTGACAGGGATGGCACCAGGTGTGGTCTTCAGCTGCTGTAGGAATCACCAAACCTCAAAGCCCACTGTCCGGCAGGTTTTAGATGTTTCCCAGTTCCAATGATCCTTACTCAAATTAATGGGTCATTATGCAGAACTTGGCAACAAGCAGTTGGAAATCCATGTCATTGAAGCCAGGTGTGTTGAAGCTGGGAAACATCTAACACCCACAGGACTGGGCCTCAGCGACTAGGGTTGATGATCTCAGCTGTAGCCAATTTGCTTCAAGTTCATCATGTGCATTCAGAGATCGTATTCTGAATACCTCAGTTATAACCAGAAGTTATTGAAGTTCCTGATGCCTTTCTATCATCTCTGACTAGTCTGCACTATTGTCCTATGACATCAGCAAGGCATTTTGGTCCAGATAACTGCCTCTCACTAGATATTTTCTCTTACAGACAATTCTCTGTAAACTCTGGAGATGGCTGGGTGAAAATCCCAGTAGATCAGCAGTTTTATAAAATACTCAGACCAGCCTGTCTGACACAAACAACCATGCCATGTTCAAAGTTACTTAAATCCCATTTCTTCCTCAATCTGATGCTCAGTTTGAACTCCAACAAGTCATCCTAACCACGTCTACATGACTAAATGCATTGAGTTGATACCATGTGATTGGCTGATTAGATATTTGTGTTAACAAGCTATAGCTCATGCCTGTACCAGTGACCAGTGTATTTATACAGAAACTATTGTTTCCAAAAAGACTCATAACCCTGGCCTACATTTTTCTCTTTATCAGTTATTTCAGTTTCAGCAGCAGCTGTATGGACATAGCAGAAATAATGGGCTTTTGAAGGAATCCTCATGTAACATATTGCATTGTACATTTCATGCACACACAGACCTTAATAATAAAAGATGTGATTTAAGTAATGGGAGGCCTCTGCCCCAGTAGAGCTTCATGTCTAGTGATGCCCCTGACCTTATCTCATACAGTTGAGCAAATACCAGGGAATAAAAAAAGCAAGTTACCCATACACACAAAAGATCCGACCATCTCAAAGGCCATCACAACACCTCTTTATCACAGACCCATTGCACAGTTTATCTAACACAATGGCTCTAAAATACTTTCATTCCAGCCATCCCATAAAGCAAATGTTTGTCTTTTATATCTGTGGGAATCTAATTCTCAGTCTGTGTCATTACATGTCCAACAAAACCCAGCTTACAATGATTGTCATGGGCACAATTGATTTGAAACATATAAGTAAGTAGACTACTCCTGCTGTCACAGGCTGGATTTTCTTTCTCTATCTTGCCCACAGGACAAAAAGACATAACTACCATACCAAATTGTACAATTATCCTGCAGTCAAAACAAGTATGTGGCGGTGAGTCTCATTTTGTCCAAATTCTCTGTCACGGTGAACGTACTGCATGGACTAAATTGCATGCATGTTTTATAATCATTCCAAAATTATTCTCAGGGATTTCCATTAGTGCGACTACAGGCATCCACTGTTGATTAAAGACCTCCAGAATTTATTTAAAAGCTGAAAAAAAATGTACACTAATGATGGCAGTTATATGGAAATCAAAGTTTTAAAGTGGTGTTGCTTCTAAGAGCCCCCTGACTCATGGTTGTGCATGGTTTACCTCTTCTAAAATCAAATAGTACTTTGTAATAGAACATAGGTCTTTGTCTTTGTTGGTTTTTTCCAAGGGTATCTTTCAACAATAAAGTTTGATTTAATTTTTCAAATTTGATAAAAAAACAATTGAAGGAAAGGAAATCTAACATAGTATCATAATATACACTCTGTCAGTGGGTGCATACACATCTTTATTGCTGGGATGTTTTCCAATCAGAATTTGATTTTCTCTTTTTATAAGGTTGCCTTTGATCCCATCAATCACAATGCGGAGTGAGAATGCAGCAATGCCGTGAGAGCTCACAGTTATCATACTGATGCTGCTCTCCTTTTTTTCTTCTTTTCCTTCTTTCAAGTATCTTCTCTTATCTCTGTCAGAACTTGGTCCAACACAAGGGAATGAATTTTTTTCTGTGAGGTCAAATGTGAGATATCTGGGACTGAATTATTGATGTAGTCCCGGCTGGCCCTTTACAATGGTTTTTCCCAGGTGATGGATTCATACAAAATTCTTTCATGTTTAGTGTCACAGACTTTGTGCACGTACATCATGGCTGGAATTCTGTTTGAGATTAAATTTGTTTTGGTTTATTTTTTAAATTGTATTTGCCAATCTGTTCAATCCATTAATATTTAACAGGTAAATAAGGATATTGTACCTCTATACATACACACTATATGTATATATATATATATATATATATATATATATATTCAAACATTTCAACAGAAAATGTAATTAAGTGTAGGTACAGAATGTTAAATGTGTCCGTTTTTATTCAAGGCATGAATCAACTATATTTCTTATTGTACAAGTGAGAGCCAGAAAAATCCGTTCATAACTCAATTTCTATTTTCCTTTTTTCTACAAAGCCAACATCTGTCAAACAGACAACAGACACGAAAATCCAAAACCTGTGATGATTCATACTGAACCTGGAGGATTTCCTTTAATTTCATCTCCTTCAGTTGTGCTTCTTCAAAAGGATACAAGTAGGCTACACCAAGATTCCTGTAGCTCACCAGTAAAAAAAATCACTTGAATTCATCTCAATGATGCACACTGAAGGGAAAGACTTCTTTTTTTTCCCCAGTAATGAGTAATATACTGTAACTAATTTCTGTTTCCATGGTTACAGCGATGTTACTGCTATGGCCAATAAAATGCAGCATTACTATAAACAAATGAAGCACTCTGAAGCTGTCTTCATCTGACTGATGATGTAGGGGGCGAAACAACCGAATCAGTGATGATGTAGGGATAAGAATACCTTTACATCAGCATAGTCCAGGAGACTTGGTTCGATTGGGTGGGGGAATGCCAAGAAATGTTGCACCTTCTTTCAGTAATGTTTGCTTTCACACTGCACTTAATTCATTAATTTTCTATTACTTTTTTCAATTCAGGGTCGCGGGGGAGCTGGAGCCTATCCCAGCAATTAGCAGGCAAGAGGCAGGGTACACCCTTGCTGCCAGTCTATGGCAGGGTCAACACAGACAGACAATCACTCACGCTCACTCCTAGGGAGAATTTAGAGTGACCAATTAAGCAGTCATGCAGGTACAGCTCATACAAAGGGGTCTAGTAACCCATACTCCGATGTCTATGCAATGCTGCAGATGCATGCCTGCCAATACAGCCCCACCGAAAAAGAATGGAGCAGGAGATCAACAGGTAGCGTTTGCAGTGATGCAGACTCTGCATGGGTCTGTCATGGTGAAGGAGGAGCTAAGCCTTGGTTGATCTATGTTCTTATATTGACATTTTGAAAAATTAACAGCTGTGATATTAAGCCAAAAAAATATGTTTTGACGAGCATCCAGACAGTAGCATGCTAAACTGCTATGGCTAGCTTAAACCCCCATTTCACTGTAGCGTCTCCTTGAGGTCTGAATAAGGTGAAGATTTAGGTCACCTTTAGTTACAGCTGATTTTAATCATGAACACTTTAGATTTTCAAGCAGATGTTTTGAAAGTTGGTCTTTTTTCCTGCAGTTGCCGTTCACACATGCTCTTCACAGCAGGAGGCCTTCTGTTGAAAAAAATCGGCCCTGGAAATGGGAGGGGAACAGTGGTGATGAGGCAGAGCATGATGCAGAAGCCAGGCTGTGGGAATAGCTCTGTTTCCTTTCCAACACATTCAGAAAAGCAGCTGAAGTTTCTTATTGTGTAGATATGAGAACATGCATCTGTAAGCATCCACAATAACAAGGAGAAAGGAGCAGAAAGCTGCAGACAGGTCAGTAGAAAGGCCAAACTTCCATCAACACACACAAGCTTAACACAGAGTAGCCTTACCCACTAACGTCCCAGATGATTTTACTCAAGATCTGAGAGGAAAAAGTCCAGAGAAAGTGCAGTGTGAATGTTGGTGCACGCGCATGCCAGCATGCCAAGACTCCTGAACATCTCTAGTTCATTTCAGGACTCCAGTACATGAAGTGAAAGCAGCTAGTTACTGAAGGGCAGGTGGACAGTGAAGTGCAATGACAGTTGAACCTCTTTGAAAATTACTTCTGTAGAGCAGGATGGCCAGAAGTTTTCCAGATTGGTTTTGCTTTCAAAACAGACCTTTGTACTCTTGCTGCACTTACAGTTTCTCACACACCACTTACAACATCCCATCATCCCAGCCTAATTCTATTCTTCTCTGATGATTTGCCTTTGTACCTGCAAATGGCTGAGATAACTCTGCACTCTTGCCTCAATTGGTATTCCCCACATGGGGTACTGACAATTTCCTTCTCTGCTACAAATATACAGCTTCACAACGTGTGGGGAATACACTGAAGTGGACCAGAGGAGTTACACCACCGCTGAGCCTTTAATGTATGATTGTAATGACTCACGTATACACAAAGAATGATAACAAAACAGACTCTTACTCTAAAGTTGTGTAAAAAAAAGAACAAAAACACACTCATGTTAGCAAACAATTAATAGCTTGCTGATTAAGTTTAAAACTTCAATTCCATAAAAGTTGGGATGCTGTGCTGAATGTGAATAAAAACAGAATGCAATCACTTGCAAATCAGGTCATAAACACATCCGATGCTGAAATTGAGACATTTTTACCATTTCGTGGAAAATATTAGCTCATTTTGAATTTGATGGCAGCAAAAAAGTTGTAGCGGGGTGATGTTATCATTATGTAGCTGTCAGTAAACATCTGGGAGGAGAGTAGACTCGTTGCTGGAGTTTTAGGACAGGAATTTTGTCCCATTCTGGTCTGATGCTGGATTCTAGCTGATCTACAGTTATGCTGTTGTGATGGATGCAGTATGTTATTTAGCATTGACTTGCTGAAACATGCAAGGCCTTCCCTGAAAGACATGTTGTCTGAATGGGAGCAAATGTTGCTCTGAACTCCATGGACACTAATGCAACTCCATACTATCATAGATGACAGTTTTTCAACTGTCCACCGGTAACAAGCTGGATGGTCCGTCTCCTCTTTAGTCCCTACAGGGATTTCATGGTTTCCGAAAAGAATTTGAAATTCTGATTAATCTGAATGTTGTTTTGTCCCACACCTGTAAGGAAACTAAAAACGATCTATGATATCTGCTAGAAAAACAAAGCTAACAATCATTGGGAGCATTTTTTTTAAAAGTAGGCAAGCTTGAAAAAATAAAACATGAATCACAAACACAAGAAAAACCTCAGCAACACAAAGAAAAAAACAAAAACACATCTGTGGTTATTCATGATTTTGATTTAGCACCCACCCCAATGCCCTGGCCAATCATGCCAGTTTTTAATGCCCCATGTACACAGAGATACCTCCTGATTTTCTGAATCTTTTGACAATATTATACACTGAGGTGCATTTTTCTGAAATCGATTCACAATTTTACTGTCAGTTTTTTTGCAGATTGGTAAACCACTACCCAGCTTTATATCTGAGAGAGTCTCTGCCTCTCTGAAATGCTCCTTTTATTCCCAGTCATGTCACTGACCAGTTGCTAGTTTACGTAATTAGTTTTCCAATTCTCCTCCAGTTGTTTTCACCAATGACCTTTTGTTGTCCCGGTACCAACTTTTTTTTTATTTTTTATTTTCCATGTAATGACTTACAGGAGGTGGCAAGGAAAAAAGGTCATTCTGGCCAAGCCATTTGATACTTGACAAGAAACGTCTACTGTAGCGATATGTGCGTTGTCTGTGTCTTCATAAGCCTTACATTATGTGTTGTATAGTTTTTTGTACTTTCTCACTGTCTCAGTCAGCTGTTCCACTAAAACATCCATTCAACCGTGTTTATCTTTATGAATCAGTAGAAAAGCCCAAATGCAACTTTCTGCTTTTTTTCCGCATTAGCCACGCCCACATCAAATTTCTGACCAATTACACAATAGTTGTCAGAAACGGCACAAAAGAAGTTCTGTCTAGCTTTAAGTGTTGGTAATAAGCAAATCAGCACTGCAGGAAAACAGTGAGAAAACTAATTTCTCTTTTCTTTCAGAATACGGCAAGGCAGGTTTATGTGTATAGCACATTACATGTACGAGACAACAGGCTCAAAGCCCCAAGTTCTGTGTGAGAGATAGCTTTTCCTCAGACTAATATCATTTCCACTTCCACCATTGCTTACTTCTTCTTCATTCTCAAATGTAAATCACTCAAAATACAATGTAAATGACCACATAATATATACACCATCTTATGCTCACTGCAAACCATCACATGATGTGGTGCTACCTGGCACAAAATAACTGCCTGGAAAAGCTTTGTCATCTCAGAATTTTTACCTCTGTATTATGAAACTAAAAAGTATTAAATGTGTAGAAAAGTCTTTAGCCATTTATGGTGAGACTGGTTTGGCAGTAGTCTACACATTTTTCAAAGTTTGACTTGTATCATGAAATAAATAATAAAATGGTAGTTTGTCCATCAAGTTTATGAAGAGATCATGGTTGTGTTTGGAATATTAATCTCTTCACCATACAGTGGATTGTTAATTTTGTACTGCTATTCAAATTTTAAACTAAATGCCCTCCCACAGTTTACTGATAACCCTTAATGTGGCACCACAACTGTGGTGTTCAGGGGCCTTACGATATATCGATCAACACAGACCATCAATCATTGCTGCCTGTCTCTTTGAGGCCATTAACAGCTTAAAGGGGACATATCATGCAAAATCCACTATTTTAAGCCCTTAAATACATGTTTTTGTGTACTTTAAGTGTTTAGGAGTGCAGAAAAATTAAATTTATTCTCTCCTGGTGCTGTGAATAAATCTTATCAATCTTTGTGGGTCATATTTTTCAGTCTGTTTAGTTTTCTGTGTTCGCTATTACGTTTTCTTGTCTATTACGTCACAGTATTTGCTCTGGATCTGCTAAATAAGGTCATGGACTTCCGGG
>JAOXYM010000008.1:7621462-7631635 GCA_028567055.1 Leptatherina wallacei | reverse complement strand
AACACTGAGATTTTTCTGCATTTTAATATGTGCTTAATAAATAAGTTTATCATTAAATCCTACCCATTTATAACAATACAAATGAGACCACTGTTACTCTAAACATGTTATAAATTAATTCTGTAAAGTTGTTTTTAAGCTATATTTTTAAGTTATGCTTACTTAATATACAAAAATTTTAGTTTAATCAAACATTATCAGTTCAATTAACTTAAAAAGGAAGAAAACGTTTCACAAACTTGGCATTATTAAGTAAGTAGAACTTTTTGAGTACACACTACTCAATCTATTTAATTACTTTGAACGTTCGGGTTTACAGTGAACCTTTGAGCATCCTTCCTTTTAAAGTGTGTTCATCTGAAAGCAGACTGACTTCTCTGGACCATCAGATCCCTGCAGCAAACTTGAACTCTGATGCTTTCCAGCTGCAACTACAACCTATTAGGAAATAAGCTGCAGGTCCAGCAAGGTTACAGACAAGCTGGTGAGCATAATGGAAAGTCTAGATTCTTTAAAGCAGGAGTTTCAAACATTCCAGCTCGCCAGAAGGTCCAATCTGGCCCATGGGAGGAATTTGGTACATGTGAAAATGACATAGAAGACATTAACTGCAACTTTTGAAATAAAAGTCAATGTAATTTCCCATTTCTCAACGTGAGGTTGCATTTTATTTATGTTTAAACCTAAAACATTTCCGAGGAAGATCACTTGTTATATCTTGTATATCCTTATTTAATAAATGTCTGACTTCCGTTTGTATTATGAGGGGAGTCAGTTCAGGTGGTCAGGATTACTACACACATGTGGAAATGCACCGTAATTACATTTGAAATAACTTCTAGATTTTGACAAAATACTCTAATCATAACGTGAAAGACTAAATTATACCGTTCCAGATACCTGTGAATGAATGTTTTGTGATTTTGTAGATCCATAATGAGTTATGTAAATGTCCAGTATGTAAAATGAAATAAAAAAAATTAAACAAATAGAATGAATATGAATAAAAAGTATTAAACAAAAATAGTATGTTAATCACAAAACATGACCTATTTTCAATATCCAGTCAATAAAATGAATTAAAACATTATTAAATTGATTAATTTTATAAAAGTAATTACTTCATGAATAAAATTGATCACATTTAAAAATGGTCACATTTATATAGTTTTATTATTATGAATATGTTTATTTTCATATTAATATAATAGAAATATTCCTGTTTATAATACACATTTTTAACTCTAAATTTATTTAAATGCAAAATATATAAAACTGAAATAAAAAAATGAAATAAATAGATAAGATGAAATATCTAATTAAATGAATAAAATAAATAATCTATCAATCAATCAATCTTTATTTATGAAGCGCCTTTCCAACAAAAGTGTGACTCAAAGCGCTTTACAAATTAAAATCATTCCCACCCGACCAACTCTCTGATCCCCAACACAACAGTGATCAATTAAGACACTCAGAGACATTCACTAACATTTAAAAAACATTCAAGCACCCCACCTACCCCCTCTTTATCAACACACCGGCCGTTTTGAACATGCTCAGAGCCTGATTCAACAAGGAAACACAAGAAGGCATTATGGTAGGAAGAAAGGAAAAGACAGAGAGAAAGGGACAAAGCAAGATATGAGACAAGAGGCAACATATGACTGACTTTTGCTGACTGGAGAGCGCACAGAGTAAAAAGGCAGGATGGAAGATGGATGCTGAATTAGCCGTCATCAGAAAATCTGCCAGAAGTTCCTTAGTGCCTAAAGAGTTTGAGGCCAAAACAGAGATAAAAGATCATTAATAAAAGTCACTAATATTGTTCTTCAATGTTTCTTTTTTGAAAAATGAAAAAAATCACTGGACTGAAAACATAAACATATCCCCGTGTTTGTTTGTTTGGGTTTTTTTTTTTTTTTACAAATATTCATTCTCAGTTGTTTTTGGTTTCTTCTTTTGGATACAAATTTCTTATCTCACTTCAGGTCAAAGCCAGGAACACTGGAATGTATGCGGAGTACAGAGGTCAGTTTGAGGCAAACAGAACGTATACTACATATACAGGAGAAAGTTAACTTCCAGCTGAACTATCTTGGTGCTACATTGACTTCGAGAAGTTTGAACAGCACGATTTCAGATTGAAAAACAAGTTTATGTATGTTTAAAAGTCAGATTTTTCCTGACATCAGACTGGTAAAGACAGCTGTTCTACCCGATGCATTAACCCTGCTGACTGGATTTATATTTTCCTGGACTTCTATAGGTCAGCAAAATCTATTTCTAAAGTATAGCTATTAATAGAATACCAAGCAAAAGTCTTTATCCACTCTGTGTTTCTTCATATTTTATGTCCAAGCTGCCAAACCGTGTTGTAATCTTTAAAAGTATTGTTGATCAATAATTCTTCAGGCTTTCTGAGCTTCTCTTCATGGTCATTGGCTACTTTTTCCACATTTGTGTCTAACTATTTTCAGAGGCTTATCATTATTTGTTTATTTTTATTTATTTTTTTGGGGGGGGAGGCTTTCTCAAGAACTCATTTTAAATTGGATCTTTAGGCACTTTTGTTATCAACAGCGTGTTGTAAAGACAAATTTGTTCCTGTTTTTTTTGTTTGATCGACCAAAACATTAAAAAAATAACAGTTTGACGGACATGAAATTGTATTTTTGCACCAATCATCTGATTTCCAGAGCTGGCAGGTGCAAAAAAAATACCAGCTGAAAATGTGCTATGTCTCATCATGGTGTGCATTGTGTTCTTAGAAAAACTGAGGAAATTGAACAAATGGAGGACAAAAGAAGAAGTGGCAGGCCTAAAAAAAAAACAACTAAAACTATCTACTTCAGCTGAATGGTATCAGAGAGCAATGTTCTTAAGAAATAGGAAATATCCAGCAAAGTTCAGTCACAGGATCTCAGAGATGCATCTGGACCTTCAGATGATCCGAATCAAACATGCCGTCGGCTTACTCCTTCGGGCTATCGAGCAGCTTGTGTCAGCACATCAACTCCTAATCCCAGCCAGTCAGATCACCGTTAATTTGCAAATGATCTGGAACATTGCTGACGATAGAAAATTCTTAATGATGGCTTTATTGAGCAGAGACCAAACCACAATCAAGAAATAAAAACCCAAAAAGCTATCCAGGGCTACGTAAATGCCAAACCTGTCAGTAAATGCTAACAGTTCTCATTCGCCACACCTTTCAAATAAGCACAGAAGTCTTTCATGGAAAAGTGAGCAAAACGACCATTGAGGGTGCACTGTCCCAGAAAACATTAAGACCCTGCTGAGTCAGAGTTTTTGCTCCAGAATTCAGTACTGAAAATTAGTCGGATTGTAACAGGCGAGCTATGGACATCATCAGTCTGTAAATTACCCAGATCCCCTTAATATCCCCATATGCACCAGAGCAGGTCAAAATTGAGTTGTGGTAACAATAAATAGTACATTGCAAATGGTTCTGCAGAAGCATGAAATAGATATTGATCCGCCTGTGTGCTTCTGTTTTCTTCAGCATCTTTCTATAAGGAGGAAGGTAATTATCCTCCCAGTCTATTCACATTTTCACAGTTTCATTTATGACTAGTTTTTTTTTAAAGATTTGTTTAGTTTCAAATGCAGAAAGTGTTAAAACAGAGAGTTTATGGAAGAAAACAAACATGCTCTCAAATCAAGTGTCAGAGTGTTTAACGTCCAATTATGAACGGCTCTGTAGACCGAGTGCTTCCGGCATTTTTCTGCTTTTCTGGGAGGCAGAAATAGTCGACATTGGAATTCACAACAGGCCTCCGTCTGCTCTCCGTGCCCATTGTCATCACCGTGCATTTTCTGCAGATGATGAGGACACAATGCCTCTTGACCCAGTTAGGCCACATTGTGGGAATGCTGCTCCACGCTGGCAATGACATTTAAAATCACAATTCTCATTGTCGAAGGATCTGAACCATGACACAGCCCCTAAGTGAATGGTCAAAACAATCTCGTTTCCTCAAGCATTTCTCTTTTAGAGAAGGACACAGCTACACCAGGAAAAACAATTTAGCCTAATTTATAATCCAGAAGAAGACAAAATAATTATATTCAGAGCATACTACAGGGCAATCAGACTGTTTTTTTTAATGCACAGAATATTGATGCAAAGGGAAAAGTCACCTCAGTGATGAAATATTAGTCATAAACATTTGCAGTCCTGATATTTGTGGACACTGGAGAGTGAATAGACAAAGATGTTATCTGATTCGTGTTGGGCCTCAGCTATAATCTGAGACAGCTTTCCCTGTTATAAAGGGCCCCTTGTATTATTCTTATATTTGGAAAAGGTTCTTCGATCAGAGCTAATTGAAAAACTTTCAGTTGTTTTTCATTACGCGCTAATAGTTTTAGTCTAATTTGGCAAAGAAAATAGAAAGACAAGATTCACCTAAATGGCTTTTAGCAGAGCATCTTTAGCAGAAGAAAAAAAATGAACAGATTTATTTCGATTATCATCAAGATTTTGTTTGTCCAGCCTTTGTTTTGAACCTCGAACATTCACTTTCATCTGTGCCATTATAATAGCTAGGATGTCTCTTTAATGGATTGTAGACATTTGGGCTGATGCTTATTTGCAACAGGCAAAACACATAAAGCATACTAATATGCAGTTATGTGAAAACGAAAACATAGCTCTTTCATTCTAAGGTTTTATGTATCAGGATATAAAAGATTAAAATCCTCCCTGGCTCTTGCCGGTTAATAAAATGAGGTAAATACAATTTCAGATGCAAAACACACTATGTCTTTATTTATTCAACAGAAACTGAAATGTAGAAGCAGTGTTCAAAACCTAAGTAGGCACTTCCTGCTTCCATACAAATTGAGGATAAGAAGCATCCAGGAGCTGCTAATCAATGCACTTGATTAATTGGTCATCTGAAGTGTGATCATCTCCATTAAAGCAGAAGTTTTCCCAGTTTGCTGGTCTGAAGCATTCCATTGTGTTAATCCAACGCCAAGGAAGAAAGTCAAAAGCAATTATTTTAGAGAAGCACAGTCTGGTAAGGGTCATAGGGCTGTTTTTAAACTATTTGGATTCCATCATTTTTCAGTGAGATTATTCACAAATGGGAAATATTCCAGTCAGGAGCTCACGAGGAGTGTCCCAGCAAGTTTCCACAAATCTCAGACTGTGATCAAAGAAACCGCATAAACCCAAAGGCTACATCTCAGACTCTACAGGCCTCAGTGAGCATGTTAAATGTAAAAGTTAAAGTACAGGAAAGTCCTGGAAAGTTTGCCAGGAAAACATTTCTCTCTTAGGTAATGGCATGTTATTCTGTCTTGTTTTTTTTCCCCCAGATTAAATCAATCTAAAAGATCATGTCATCTGCTGATTTATAATAAGTTGTGCATGCTCCTTCCATCGTCTCCAGTTTATTAAAAATGCTGAAGCTAGGTCCACCGCTGTACTCGTCTCCCTGCAATTCTTCGCTGTTAAATTAATTTTGAGCTATAAAATCCTGTTGCTCACCTTCAAAGCCTTAAATGGCCTTGATTTAAAAAAAAAAAAAGAAAACTCTCAGGATTACTCAGCAAGTATGTGCCTTTGGGTATGCAGAGATCCACAGATGGTGCCCTGCTAACTTTTCCAAGATAACAGTTGGTGAAAAAGGGCTTTTATCATTATCCCCATCATGTGGATGTCTGCCCACTGATCCCAGGCAGCACCACTAAGTCTGTAATTACCTTAAAATCCTTCCTATAAGCTTTCCTTTTTGAGAAAGCATTTAGTAATATTTGACATGATGAACAATTACTTTAATTTCTTGTAAAAGGTGGTTCCAAAAACTATTAAACCACATGGTGCACTTGGTTTTCCACACACTTCTTCTGCAATTTGGCTTAGTTCTTGTTAAGTAAATACTGAAACAGTAAAGTGTCATGTGCACCTAATTAAAGACTTGGTAAAGACATGATTTTGGTATTACAATACGTACAGTCAAAGTAGGCTACATGTCTATATGTCTATCAAGGTCCTGCAAATGCTGATATATCATCTCTATGCGCAGTGTTTGGAATGAATTGCAACGTTTCTGCATCATCTGAACAGCTGAAAAAGTTTAAAGGCATCACAGAATCCTGCATATTCCTCTAACTGTACCTCCTGTAATATGTTGGTTTTTTTAGTCCGTTATGGTGTTCTTCAGGGATCAATCTGGGATATTCTTCATGTTTGGAATGTGTTTTTGTTTTGTATCAAATTATTGATGGTAATATAAAATGGATCCACAACTTCGTCCTTTTCAAAATGGGAAAAAAAAGCTACAGGCAGGAGGTAAAAACCAAGAGAAAGCTATTCAGATTGTGGAAATAAAGGGAAAACTATGCCAATCCATTTGTGGGCTTCAACTTTGCAAGCATATAAAAAATGAACCTTTTCTTTTTCACCCAGGTCATAATTTCTTTCAATCTGAAAGCCACTATGTTGGTTTACCATTCTTTAAAAAAAAAGCAGCTTATTTCTGTTTCAAGCTTGCTCCTGGTTTTTTTCTCTGACTGCAGCTATAATGAAACATTCTCAGATATTACTTTATTTTTACACAATGAAAGGCTCTACATTGGAATTTTGGTGGGAAATCAGGAAGAAAAAGGTTGTGACTCATGTTTTCTTCACTAACATTCTCATAAAAAATAGTTTGACATGTAAATGATGTGTTTTTAAGGAGTAGATGTCTGGTCCAATGGTTTATCTTGGAGATGTGGTGAAGGAAATTCATATCCGCAGCATATCAGCAGGACATACCCTTTATTTCCAACCTTAGCATTTTGGTGACTCCTATGGTTAGAAATGGCTCTGCACTAAAAAACCAGTTTATTAAGTCTCATTTTCAAAGTACCGTTACTATAGAGACACAGATGGGATTCAGTCCTTTCACTTAAAGCGGCTTGTACCCAGTTTTGAGTCTTTTCCAGGTTTTAATCACACTCAGTATATGACATTAACATGACTGTGTGTGATTGAGTCAAATTAATTTTTGAAAGCAGATCATTTTCAGAAACTTGAGTAAGTTGTTTACATACCAGAGCATGCTTAGACTGGAGTGTTGTTTTTGTAAAACCAGCAGAGCAAATCTAGGTGTCTAAAAGCAAAATAAAATATTCAGATTTACACAGAACGCTGCTGTGTGTGCTTGTGCTCGTGTGTGTAAATCCAATCATTGTGAAATTATGGCTTGCAAAATGAAAAAATGATTCACGCACCAAGATCTTCTATGAATTTCGGTGCTTGTGTAAAGGTTTTTTTGTGTGAATGGTGGTAGAACCCAGGTTTTATGTTTGTTCTTTTTTTAAAATATATATTTCATTTGATTATTTCTATCAGCATTAAGATGCATCCTTATCCTCTTTGCCATTTGGTCTTGCGTGGACAAGAATATCTCAGCATTTTTTGTTGATCATGTGTGTCTATCCAACTGCTGGCCTTCATATCAATAGTTGGAGAGCATAGAAGAGAGTTATCCTTCAGCCCATTTCAAACTGATGCCTTATTATCTGCAGCAGTAGAGCACAAGGTGAGTACAAATTTATTGATTGTTGATATGGGCGAGCGGCACGACTCAAGGGAAAGGTTTCAGAAATGCAATTTGTAATGCGTGTCGACATAGGTGAGAATTGGAATGTTTTCAGACTGACAATGAAAAGCAAACGCAAATTTATGAACATTAAAATGTTGGAGTCCTATATTTTGCTGTGTAAAGCTCTGTTGGCAGTAGCAACATCATTTGTGTTTTGTCAAGAACATGTTTAGTGCATGACCAGACACACTCAAACCACAATAAAAAAGAACATATTTCATACAGCATTGACCTCCATCTAGTGGCAGAACCAATTCAGCTCAAAATGCATTGAGATTAATGATGAATCCCTGCAACACTGAGGAGAGACGACAGAGTGTAGAATCGACTAGGAATTTAATGCACATACGTTCACAGAACACAACCCCCATTATTTATATAAGAAGAAGAAAAAACCATTACGAGCAAAAATGTGATGTTGCACTAAGAAGCTGACAAATTATAACCTTTTTTTAACAATTATCAACAAGATTTAGAACTTAGCAGGATTAAGGTGGTGAAGAGAAACAAGATTACTTTTCAATTCCTTCATATGTTACTGTAATATTTTAATTCAATTTAAAACAGTGACAAATCCCATCACAAACCACCTTGCATGTTATCACTGCAGGGCAATAATTATGATTCGAAAACACTACCACCTTGTTATAAATTGAATTCTTCCAAATGTGCAATTACATTAAAAAAAGAGGGTGCGCACAGAGAAATGTTTTAATTAGAATTTTAAAAAAACTAATTAGATGAAACAACATTGTACTCCCAATCCAAGAGCGAGTGTGATTTAATTTATCCTTCAGATTTGCTCCGTCAGGTTTGTATTATCAAACCTAGAAAGATATTTTGCTAAGGGAGTCTTACTGACAACACTGTGTAAAAGCAGAATTTTAAATTGATTTAAAGCGATCTGCAGAATAACACATAGCAGTTTCACAAAAGATATTTAAATCTAGTAAATCGACTCCCCTTTTTGGGTGGTAAATATTTGTATCTTTGTCTGTTTTTTTAAATATTAACATGATTTTGTTCTGCATTTTGACAAACTGTGTTCAAATATGAATAATACTTATGTTGAAATGTTTTAAATATAACACATTTTTCAGGCTTCAAAAATATTACTTTAATTTGCAAATTGTGACATATATATATATATGTACATATATATTTGGACACTGACACAAGTTTTGTTATTTTAGCTGTTTACCAAAACATATTCAAGATGCAGAATCTCATCAATATGGGCTTAAAGTGTAGACTGGATGCATTCCCATCCAAAATGGAGCTCCCTCTTTTTCAAGGGACTAAATGTAATTGGACAGTTACCTCTGAAACTATTTCATGGGCTTCATGGGCTATTGCATCCATCATCAATAGTAAAAGGTCTGGAGTTGATTCCTGGTGTGGCATCTGCATTTGGAAGCTGTTGTTATGAACCAACATGCAGTCAAAGGAGTTCTCAATGGATGTGAAACAGATCATCCTTAGGCTGGAAAAAAAGAAGAAATCCATTAGAAAGATAGTAGAAAATAACAGAAGTAACTAAAACAACAGTTTGGTACATTCTGAGAGAAAGTGCACCGGTAAGCTTGGGAACTCAAAAAGACCTGGACGTCCATGAAAGAGAGCAGTGGTGGATGTTTGCAGGATTATTTCCATAGTGATGATAAAAAAAAAACCTTCACAACATCCATCCAAGTGAAAAACAGTCTCCAGAAGCAGGTGTATCATTATCTAAGCTTACCATAAAGAGAGGACTTCATGAGGGCAAATACAGAGGGTTCTCCACAAGGTGCAAACCATTAATCAGCCTCAAGAATAGAAAGTCCAGATATGACTTTACCAAAAACTATCTAAAGGTCTAGAACAGAATTCATTGTAAATATTACACTAAGATCAACCTGTACCAGTATGATGGGAAGAAGAAAATATGGAGAAGACTTGGAACAGCAAATCTTCTGTAAAATATGGTGGAGGTAGTTAGATGGCATGGTCATTCTGTGGCTTCCACTGGCCCTGGGTCACCAGACAGATGAAATCTGAAGTTATAGAGATATACTTTCTGCTCAGATTTAGTTGATTGGACGTCATGTCACAGTACAGATAAACCACAACCTAAAACATACTGCAAAAGCAATCCGGGAGTTTTTTAAGGCAAAGAATTGGAATATTCAGCCATGGCTGAGCCAGTGATCAGATCTCAACCCGATTGACCATGAATTTCAGAGAGGGGGTGGGCAGAAAGACCCCCAAACAATCAACAACTGAAGACAGCTGCAGTAAAGTTGGAGCAAAGGATCACAAAGGAAGAAAGCCAGTGTTTGGTGATGATCATGGGTTCTAGATGTTGTCTGCAAAGGGTTCTCAACAAAGTACTTAAAATAAACATTTTTATTTACAGTGATGTTAGTTTTCCAGTTACTTTTGAGCCCCTGAAGCGTGAAGCCTTTGCATAAAAATGGTTGCAGTTCCTAAATGTGTTAAAGGAGTCATCACCCGGAAATCGCACTTTTTCAAGTTAAAACATGTGTATCGGTGTTGGGGCGGTATATTA
>JAOXYM010000008.1:7587230-7599877 GCA_028567055.1 Leptatherina wallacei | reverse complement strand
GCGGGCATAAGCCTCAGTGAGACCAGAAAACAACTATCGCTCCCACGAGTTACTGGCACATTTCTCATAACAGTGAACCAAAACAAGGTTATACAACAGTAAAAACGAGGTCAAACACATCATATACTTCAGTGTATTTACACTTCAACATGTCATTCAGCTCTGCAGAAGCCAGTTAAGGAACCATTCATTTGATTCAGGTGTGTTGGAGGAGGGTGCATCTAAAAGTTGCAGGATGAAAGCTGGGTTTGGGCACCCCTGGTTTAGATGTCTGTTTTAAACAAGATTATTTATTCATGCAAGACTTAGCATATTCCATCAGAATATAACACTCCACTGTAAATATTTCCATAACAAGATTAAATAACTGTTTTTTCCAGATGTTGGTACAATGAGTCTCTCTTCCCGTAAATGTATCCCAGTTCCAGCATCTTGGACTGCAGTAGTCCTTGTTCTGTAGCTTCAGTGAGATTGGCTTATTTCCACATGGACCATTTCTCTACCAGCTGCTGGTTCTAGCTGGACAGGCTCTCCAGGCCTCAATGGGCAAAAAAAGGACTACAGTGGTCAGCTGTCCTCCATGTTGATTTGAAGTCTATTATTTGGGATAGAAAGACTGGAGAAGCAGCAGAAAGATTTCAGGATTGCCTAAACATATTTATATTTGGAGAAAAAACACATCAATGCACACTTTGGCAAGGTTTGCTGCATCTCCTAGCACAGTATGAAGAGCATGGAGGAGATAACAGGAGACAGGCCAGTATTCCAGAATACGTGGAGGGGGCCTTAGGAGGACAACAACCCAGCAGCAGGACCACTATCTGCTCCTTTGTGCAGGGTGGAACAGGAGGAGCCAGAGCCCTACAAAATGACCTCTAGCAGGCACTAATGTGCATGTTTCTGCTCAGTCTGGCAGAAACAGACTCCATGAGGGTGGTGTAAGGGCCCAACATCCACAGGTGAGGCTTGTATCCACAGCTCAATAATGTGCAGCCCGATTGGTATTTGCCGCTTTGGTAGATTGGCCATTGGGCCCCTGGTTCCTTCTGATAAATGACAATGCTCGGCCTCTTGTGGCTCGAGTGTGTCAGTAGTTCCTCAATGACAAAGGCATTGATGCTATGGACTGGCCTGCACTTTCACCAGACCTAAATCCAATCCAGCACCTCTGGGACATCATGTCTTGTTCCATCTACTGCCGCCACCTGGCACCACAGACTGTCCAGGGGTTTACTGATGCCCCGATCCAGGTCTGAGAGGAGACACCTCAGGGGAACATCCATCCTCTCATCAGGAGCATGCCGAGATGTTGTAGGGAGTGCATCCAGATATGTGGAGGATACAAACACTACTGAACCTAATTTTGAATTGTCTTGAGGAAATTTCACAGAAGTTGGATCAGCCAGTGATCTGATCTTTCTACTTTTATCTTAGAGTATGACTCTGAATCCAGACATCCATGGGTTAATGATTTGGATTTCCATTGATCATTCTTGTTTGTTCTCAACACATTCCACTATGTAAAGAATAAAGATTTTCAACTGGAATATTTTATTCATCAGGATCTAAGACGTGATGTTTAGCTTTTCCCTTTTAGGCACACTTGCTAATCTGATGCATATTAAATCATGCATTCATTAGTGTTAAACTGTGCTGTATTTGTTGTGCATCTGTTTAGACTTGAACCAACTTTAGAACTTATAATAGTATCATGAATTAATGCTATTGCACTCAATCACACAAGTGCATGACGTTAAAAACGTCTTTACAATATGCTGGATTTGTGTTTGAGTATCAGTAGGCAATTTTGTAAATTTTGATTGTACATTTAATTCACTGAACTGGTGAAACGATTAAACTCTCTACACAATGAAATTACGCTTTTGATGATCCAACATCTGTACAATACACGTCATTATTTGTTTTAGCTTGGTTAGCTAGCTTGCTTCTGCACGCGCGTTCAAAGGCCACAAGTCCAGTTAGCAAGGGAAATTTTTTTACATGAAAAAAAGGTAAACTTGGCATGAAAGACATTAAAAACTTAACCGGATATTTACCTGCGAGGATGAAAGAGCCCACACATGAGATGAAGCCCGACAAAAAGCTATTGAATGGGAAGGTACCGACGAGAAGGCAGTAAAGGAACTGCAGCGCTCCTGTTAGCAAGATGTACAGCAAGTATGCGTCCACCACTTTCAGCTTGTTGGGAGTAGTGGTGGTGTATTCCTCCAAAAACCGAGAAATAACCGACAAGACCGAGTTCGACATGTTTAGACTGTCTTTTACAAAATCTGCGAGTTTCGCACGGGTTTTCTTCCTCAGTCGAATGAGTGACGTGTCCCATTAACCGGAAGCGGACTTGGTGTTGCACACAGAATATTCCGAGTACCTCGGAAAGACACGGAAGGAGGCTTCTCTATGGGTTTTTTTAAATGGCACTGGTATCTCCTACCCATAGGACATAGAGATGTAAATTAAATGAAGATGGTTTGCTCTGACATCATTTGGAGATGCAGCTGTGCTGATATTGTTCTCACGCGTTCTGTGCTTAAAAGTAGATTTTGAGGTGCAATCACAAGAATACGTCATTTTAATTTTTTCTTTATTCTAAATTTCGAACCAAATATCCCATTCGCAATAATATTAAGCAGCCTAATGTTTTTGCGTACAGTAATCGCATCCTTAGTAGAGACGATCTTTGTCCCGGTCAGGTGACGTAGGAATGCACGGGTTACAAAACATGAGAAACTAGCATACAGGACTTAATGTAATTTTTAAGCAGGCACAGGCTAGTGTGTTGTCGCCCTTGTTTCATCTTAATGTAGTGACCGGAATATGTCAGTTAATGGATCCTGCTGCAACCACAGCTCCAATGCAGAACGACTGTGAAACAGAGTGAGTAATTCAGCCAAATACATCCCTCCTCAGTGCAATTTCACTTTGCTTACATCATATGAAATGTAAAGAAATGTATTTGTGTGTGTCTGTGTGTGTGTAGAGTAGAATTTAACAAAATTTTTGTAATTGTACTTGAATTAATTTTATAGTCCAGGCTTTAGATGTAAATTTTTTTCATTATCTTTTTCTGTAATATGTTACACCTAGTCAAATTTATCCAGTTTTTAACATGTGGAAATGTAGTCATTACATTTACAGTAATTCAGCATCAAAACTATCATCACTTGGCTGTATGGAACAAGAATAAGACACAAACAGATTAAAAAGAGACCAAATGTAATCTATCGCTGACTTCCTGTGTTATGTAACATGGTCAAGGTAGTGCTAAAAAAAGTAGGACCCCCCACAGGAGCGGTAGTAGTGATTAAACATGACTGTCCTGATCCCACTAAACAGGTCTTTTACAATGGCATTTGACTAAAAAGAAAAAGAGCAGTGGTGAGTGACATTAATCTAAATGACTCAGCAGATTTTAGCAGCATCATTGTTCAGGGGACAGGTGACAGCTTGTACCTGGTTGACTGAAGGTGGAGGGAGAAATGTGACATTGGTCCGTTTCTACCAACAGACAGACTGAAATACACAAGATGAGCCCACTTTAGCTTAGTTTACCCACTTTCTTTGTTTCAGGTTGGAAACTAAAAGAATTAGGTAAGAAACCAGTTGCATTGTTATGTAATGATTACTAATTATAGGTCACGGCTGAGGATAATATGCATTAATAGCTTTATTTCTTCTTAGGGTGTGGTTCCTTGTTTTTGATTTACAGCTTGATGGCTATGAAATGTGACCCCTGGCTGTGTGGCCTTTGTGTGTGTTCCATGCAAATAATGATAACATGTAGTGAACTTTAGACTTGCTCCAGAGGAATTGGTCTTATGCGTTCAGTTTGTACTAAACATCTCCACAATCTACTATCTCTTCATTCCTCACATGCCACTCTTCCCATTTCAACTTGGTTAGGTCGAGTTCAATCTGGAGCTGGTGGCCTTCCTGGCGTCCAACCTCCATGTCCCTTCTGAAGACTACAGAGTCCAAGATCCTCGCCTGTAAGACTGTGTTGACATACACTACGCCGGGTGATTACGTAACCACAGGGAGCTAATTTAGAAATAGTGCTTACACCTCTTTTACTCCTCATAACAGGTATTCAGAATGACCTGTGGGCCAGGTTTGTGACCCTTCCAAACCAGAATCGAATATGGACTCTAACCCTCACCAGCAAGACAGTCCGTAAACCTGCAGAACAAGGTACCGACCTCCTGCCGATCTCTTCCCAGTCTGTTGTTTCTTTACTCGGAGGCAACAGGTGTGACCTTCAGATTGTGCATTGTATTATTAGTGACACAGGCCCTCCTGTCTTTCCTGTTCTTGCTTTTCCTCCAGCACATAAGACTCCCCTGGTAATGGTCCACGGCTTTGGAGGAGGCGTCGGCCTGTGGATCAGGAACCTGGATGCGCTGAGCCACTCGCGGCCCGTCTACGCCTTTGACCTCCTAGGTTTTGGCAGAAGTTCCAGGCCTTACTTCCCCTCAGATGCTACCAAGGCGGAGGAACAATTTGTTGACTCTATTGAACAATGGAGGGAATCTCTAGGTCTGGAGAACATGATTCTGCTGGGACACAGTCTTGGGGGCTACCTGGCAACTTCTTACGCCATCCAGTACCCCTCTAGGTAAATGATGCAGATGCTGATACTAACAGAATCTTCTGTTCTGTCTTTAGACTAAATATTGTGCTTCAGTGATGCTTAAAATATTGTGAACCTTTTTGAATATGTCTATCTCACAAATATAAAAGCCAAAGAAAACCCACTTAAGAGTCTCAACTCTTAAATGATGGTGGGTTTCTTCACATATCCTCGCCAAGCTTTGTGTTGGATTGAGGCTACCGCATAGATATTCCCCCCCAAATAAAAGATCATTCTCCAGTTATTCTTTGGAGGCTAATCTTCTTTTGACATTCACCTGGAGCTGGTTACCATAATACACCCTGGACAGCTTTCTTCTCTACTAGTTTTGATTTTGTTTCTAATTCCTTCAGAGGCTGAGAAATAAAAGTGTTTGGTGGACAGTTTGAAACGAAGCCTTAGGTCCTAATGGATTACGCATGACTACCCACTTACACCCAATTACTATCCCATTGATTAGAACCACATGACTCATATTATACCAACAACTTAAATGCAAATCCTACAGGGTCACATACCTTTGCCACTCCTGTAGACATGTGATATTTATCATTTTTTTCCTCTGTAAATGCATTATTAACTATGGTTTTTTTGTCTAATTGGGTTCTCTAACTCTATTTTAATGACTTTTGACCATTGTACATGTTATCATGTTAAATATCCACCAGCTTTACCAACACAGTTAAACACTGATGATGCTGAAGGTAATGTTGCTACAATACGTGCGAGTAATAATTGTGGCTCTGCTGTTAGCAGCTGGAAAGTTTAGCTTATCTTTGCACACAGAGCCTAATACAACCATTTGACCAACAAAATGCCGAGTTTCAGTTAGTGACCTCGAGATGTGCCTTAATAATTCATGTCAGCCAATTTCCATGCCAAGCTAAGCTTTCTCATGCTGGCTGAAGCTTCATTTTCCATATTGGCAAGTTTTTTTATGAGAATAAAATAGGTGCATTTCGCAATACAAATCCCTTCATTAAATAATTAAAGCTGCATTAAGCAATCTTGTTATTTCACCATTGGATCACATTACAGTATGCATGTGAAAGGCTGCACTCATAGTAACAATCACAGAGAAAATGATCACACAGCAGGTCATAAGTCATGCTTCATTAATGCCAGCATGCTTTCTTTCTGGTGACATTGTTGCACAATCTCTGAGTAAAAGCAACCTTTGGTTTCAGTGACAGCATGCAACTATTTAAGCTATTAAGCCATGATCTGACTGTTGTGGTAATAATAAATAGTAAAATGTTTTTGAAGCATGTTGGTTATCGCAGCTTGTGTTTGCAGCTTATTCTTCTTAGCCTATTATTGGTCCAGTTGAACTGCATTTATACTCAAATAAAGCATGATATGGAGGAGGGTACAGATTCACTCTTGTGCTTTATCTTTGGATTATTCCCTTCAAAAATCACAACTTGTGCATAACACAAAAAAATCGATTAATTATGTTAGCCCAACCAAAAACTGGACTTCCAAACTACATGTTGGAGTCTGAACATCTCTGTGAAACCGTTCTGCGCTCAGGTTTTACCCTTGTGCATCTACATGTTGTAGCATTTTGCTGCCACTTTGGGGCAGTATCTTTGTTGGTTGGTGCTTCAGCTTTGCTCTGCTGGGGTAAAAACAGGTCAGCATGGGTAAAGATCTGCTTATGATGGATAACAAAGATAGTTTTTTCATCTGTGCTTTATTGTTGTTTATGTCTTTTAGTGCTTGGTAGTCTCTGTTCTGAAATTGCTTGTGGTTGGTTCCTCCTGATTTGATGTCACTTTCAGCCAATCAGCATTTGACCAGAGCACAGGGCCATTTCTGAGGGTCATAGGTTGTTAGATTTTTGGAGGATGGCACATCTGGCCATCTATGTTGAAAAAATGGTGGTTTGTACGACTAAGAGTGATTGTATAAAACAGTCATTAGTCTGCATGAAACTATCAGCATTATCTGACAAAATAACCTAAAGAGAACATGTGTGCAGTGATTTGGCTTATGTTTACTAGGGGTGTAACAACAATCCAGACTGAAAATACTGATCAAACATTGATACAGTAAACAGAACATGTGAGATTGTTTCCTACAACCAAAACTTTAATTCACTGAGGAAAGTTCCCAAACCCAAAGGACTACTTGGTTATTACAACCAAGTTCTGAATTTCTTCTTTTTTTTTTACACCAAAAATGTGGACAAATAGAATTTTATTCTTTCTGATTGTTTTTTTCATGATGTGAACCTTTTTAGAGCTCAATAAACAGAATGTGGTACAGTTTATTTTTGTTAGAAGAACTGATTCACCTAAATGTCTAAAAGGGGCTCATGAATGAAAAGTATATTTGAATATTTTAGTTGCTTTTTGCAATTTTGATCTGAATGGAAGTGATTGTGTTAAATTAGCTTGTGATGGAGTCTCATTTTGATCGCTGGCTCCTGAATTGAATCAAATGGAAATTGTGTTGTGGCAGAATTTGGGATACTGGCAAACATTGAGTTATTCTCCATAGAATCTACATGACATCTTATTTTGATCACACGTGTGACTTATACGTATATCTGAGCAGCATGGCAAAGAAACGATCACAATGTTATTTTCTATATTGATCGATCTGAATCTTGATCACGATATGGTTTGTTAATGCTGTCATTATCACAAGTATATTAAAAATACAGATTGAGTGAAGGGAAAGGACAAACAAAAATTTTGAAAAGGAAAATTCTATTTTAAAACCGCTTTGTATCAGTGGACGATTACTGAAAAGCAGCATTGCGCTGTATGCAAGCTGATAACAGAAACCACCTGGTGATGCGTTGTGCCGTCTTCTTATAGGGTGTCACATCTTATCCTGGTGGATCCGTGGGGCTTCCCTGAGCGACTGCAGCCACAGACCCAGGAGGATCAGAACTCAGAGATGGCGAAGAGGCCGTCCCCTCCCCGCTGGGTGAAAGTCCTCGCATCGATTGTTTCCCTCTTCAACCCTCTGGCTGTCATCAGAGCAGCAGGCCCATGGGGTAAGAAGTGGATATCTATTTGCTGTTGTAATATGTCATATTGTAATATTCTCCCATCATCAATGTTCTCCCATCATAATTGATTCAGGTCCGGGCTTGGTGAATAGATTCCGCCCTGATTTCAAAAGAAAATTTGAAGATCTGTTTGATGACGACACTATGACGAAGTACATCTACCACTGTAATGCTCAAAGCCCGAGGTATGTCTAAGAAATAACTCACCAGGGGTCTCGTTTATAAACGTTGCATACGCACAAAACGTATGCAACGTAACGACATAAGTGAAAAAGTCATGGATGGATTTTGATTCAATTTCAGGAATGGAATAAAGATGAGATCTTAGGGGTAATCCAGATCACCGTCTGGATCCAGGGATTTTTTAAAAAGGATTCTTTACTAAAGGGACATGGGGATCATTTTTGTCAACAGAACTTCTAACCCAAAAATAATATCCACAATCAATGGCGGAAAATTTCCTCCTTTATATGCAAAGATGTCCACGTCCTGCTTTGCATTGACTATTTATGGCTGGGTTTGGGCGTGTTCAGGGCGGAATATGCGGCTGATTCTGCCGCACACATTTCCAAAGGGAAAATTGCAGACAAATGTGCGTACGCACGGTTTTATAAATGTGATTCTTTTTTGGCGTACGCCATTTTCAGCTCGTGTGCGTACGTACACTTTTAGTATGGATTCTACGCAATGTTTTATAAATGAGAGCTCAGATATCCCAAAATCTAATTTCTGACAATGAAAAAAAGCTAATTTTTCATTCCATTCTCTATTTCCCATCTCTCTCCCAGTGGAGAAGTGGGTTTCCGAGCCATGTCGGAGACCCTGGGCTGGGCTAAGAGGCCCATGCTGCAGCGGGTCAATCTGTTGCCTCCAAATATGCCTGTCACAATGCTGTACGGAGCCCGGTCCTGGGTCAGCAGCTCATCTGGGGACAGAGTGGCCGAAATCAGGAACCAGGCCCACACCAGTGTGCTGGTGAGTGAAGACAAAGGCTTATACATGAATCTGAAATTGTCCAGTTGAGCGTTGAATTAGCTACTTTAAATGAAGTTTTATTAAAGTAGAAATCTTAGTAGGACCATACATAATTAATAACACTTTTTTTTAAATGTTCATTTCCTTATCTGTTCCATTTTGCAGCTGATAAATGACGCCTCGCACCATGTGTATGCTGATCAGCCAGAAGAGTTCAACAAAGTGGTGAAAAATATTTGTAAATCTGTAGACTGAACGCATCTGGGACGCTCTGCAAGGACTGGAAGTTCTGTAAATAGACAATTCATTGTGGTGGTTTTAACACAGCCTCCTTTGCATGTGAATCATGTTAACTTGTGTTGTTTTGAGGCATATGAGGACATCATGAGCTTGAATTTAGTTGTTTATCATACTTTAGTGAAGCCGTTTTCTTATATTTTTTGTTGGTCTGTGTATAAGTATAATAAGTAAAATATATTTATTTCCATGATGGACTTTGTGATGACACATTGCATCAGCCAAACTACAGCATCCAGTGCAAAATTCATCTCTCAGGATGAACTGGCCTTATTTATTATGTAGCAGCCCCCCAGCTACCGGTTCACGCTTTAAATGTGCCTGATACAATATTTTTCTTTGCTACCGGTGTCTGTATTATGTTGTTTCACTCTGTATCACACAGCTTGTCTGTATTTTATACCCTTTAAATGATTAAAAATGTAAATTTGCAAACCTACTTGCAATGCACGTCATAGATCAACCAGCAGAGGTCAGTAACAAGTGGTATTTTTAATCAGTTGTCCCAGTCATTGCAGGTACTTTGGCAGTGGCTTCAAATGCAAAAGTTGTATGGCATTAGCAAAAATAAAACCTTTCAAAATGTTTGATATTAACATACCTTTTCCCAGTTTAAATTGGACTTAAAAAGAAACAGAAGATCCTGTTACTACAACTAATAATAATGTATTTTATTTAAAAGTGCCTTTTAATAAAGATACACAAAGCTTTGGGCTCTTTGAAATTGAAATGCTGAAGCACAAGATAAACTCAAAGCAAAGACAAACAAATAAATGAAATCCAGGAGCGTGAATGAAGTTATATGGAGTAGGCAATTTTTAACAGGTTAGTTTTGAGTTTGGATTTGTAAAGTGGAAGAGCAGAGCAGGTAAAAGCCCTGCTCCCCTGAGGTGGCAAGGTGTGGGGGGGGGGGAGAGAGAAACAAAAAGATGAAGAGAGGAGGAATATCTGAGGGAGAGAGATGGAGGGTTGATCTAGTCAGACAAACACGGAGGGGCAAGGTGGTGGATGGCCTTGGATTTTGAAGGAGATCTGATGTTTAACCGGAAGCCATTAAAGTTTTTGAAGAACAGGGTTGATGCAATGGATGGAAGGGGTTCTGGTTATAGCTCTAGACAAGTTGAGGTTTAGGCAGGGATTTTTGAGTAAGACTAAACCAGACTGTGTTGCAGTAATCAATCCGGGAGGTGACAAGGCTGTGGGCTAGGATGGTTGGTAAGGGAGGGGGGGGTGATTAATGTTACATAGAAGGAAAAATGTAGGCCGAGTGATGTTATTGATGTGAGACTGGAAAGATAGTGTGATGTCATGGATAACAGTCAGACTCTTAACCTGGGGGGAGGGGGGAGGAGAAGAGTTGTTTAGAGTGATGGGAAAACAGTCAGTTTTGCATAGTGCAGATTTAGTTCCCACCACTTAATTTTATGAATATACCTAACTTAAAGATCTTATCATGAAAATGCTGCTGAAAAGGAAATTAATAAAAATAGAAACACATGTTCTAAACATCTTTTCCTTCATTGTTTAGTTTTAGAAGATCATGGGGTGCGTGTGACGTGGGCACTGATTGTATACAGAGCATGGACTAAAAACCTATAAATAACAACTGTTAATAGAGAAAACTGATTTACAAATGGCTTTCTTCTAAGACCCAGAGCAGGTTCATAAAAATTCAGTTTTCTGAAAAAAAAAGAAAGAAAAAAAGTATGAATTGACTCCAAATTCGCCTTGATTTTTGTGATATCTGAGACTGGTTTTGTCAGAATTTCTCTATCATAAAACAATTTAAGGCTTAATTAGAAACAATATTCCAGCAGTTATTAAATCCCTTAAAAGGCATTTGTATGTGGAGGAAATTATTTGTCAATACCCAATAAAGCCTTAGTGAATGAGTACCGAGCCAAACAAATAGTCTTTCTGGGTTCATTAAGCTGATCGACCAGGGAGCATATGATGGAAAGCAGTTCGGTATTTCTGGTCTACAGGCTTGAAGAATCTTCTCTCCCTCACATTATTTGTAGCACAAATAAATGAAGGTCTCAGCATACACACGGTTACATCTTCAGCTGTCGGCGCATTTTTCTTCTTCTGTCTGCTAAACACTGACCTGATTCTATATCATCCCGAGTAAGAGTGAGACATCTCTGCAAGGACGACAACAATCGCCTCGGAGCACATGTCATATGAACAGGGTAGAAAGTTTTACTGTTCACATCATATCTGATTAAAACAAATTGTAAGAACTGACAATAAAATCAACCTCAACATGAGTTAAAAAGAATAGAAAATTTTAAAGTTTTAGCCATATAAAAAAAAAAATGGTATTACACTTTTCCTTCGTTCTCTGAATGAGGTCTTTGAAAATACTATAGCCCCCCCCCCCTTTGCCTAATTGTGTCAGCCAGCAGCCCACTTTGCTGAGTAGTTTGTGATTACCCTCTCAGTTCATGAGTACAGCAAATACAATTAAAAGCAATGCAATCAAATACCAATGCAGCCCTACGCTGAAAGTAGTCTTGGTATGTTTGTCCAGCCCTCCACAGGGAACATGCAGCTGATCTCATCTCTGAAACTGTAGTTGGTTTAAAGCATAAATCCCCACAAATGGGACTGATGACTTCATGATGGGTCTTGATGGTGCTAAATAATTCATATTGCTTAAAGTAATCCATTTTTGTGTATTACAATCTGTAATATAAATGGGGTTTTTCCCTCCAAATTGGTGAAGTGAAGAAAAAAAAATCTTAGGTTTAAGATAAACATGTGGAGAAGAACAATTCAGATTTGTGTTAGACAAAAACAAATATTCAAAACTTTGAAAAGCTCATGAAGCACAAGTCCATCATCACAAAATGATGAGGCAACAAAGAGACCAACAGGTAACACTAAAAAAACTCTACAGCAGACTACTGGATCTGTCCACAGGACCGATATAAACTGTAGACTCCCCTGAGCTGGATTTAATGAAAGAGTGGTCAGCAAACAATATTGTGTTAAGAAAATATAATCACAAGTGGGAAACTTCACAACCATGTGGTCCGAGGTCCCTCAGGTGAGACTAAAATTATATTTTTGGCCATCAAGGAAAACACTGTTTGCTGCAGAGCCAACACATCTCTTCACTCTAAGAACACCATCCCCACAGTAAAACATGGTGGTGGCGGTATCACGCTGTGGAGAAGATTTCATCAGCAGGGACGACGGGGAAACTGGTTAGATCTGAAGGAATATTGAATCACGTTCAAAACAGGGAAATTTGTGTGGAAAACCTGTCTTTCAGAGAATTGATGAATGGCTAAAAGTACCGGTGGTTGAATGGGCCAAACTCACAGACACAAACCCCAGAGACTTGCAGCTGTAATTGCCGTAAAAGGTGGCACTATTTTGGGGGGTGAATAATTACAAGTTGAGTCTATTTTTGAGGAACTAATCAAAACAATTTAGCAGTGAAGCTGCTTTTTCTATCACATCTTTTTTTTTCATAGAAATTTCTCACTTTTCTGGAACCATCTGAAAATGGTCATACTTCTTTTACACTCTTTATGTCTGTTAGATGATTCTGAAGCAGCTCGTGGACATTGCCGTGGACATGCAGTTGGCCCAATCTCAATTCTCCCCCTTAGCTCTTCCCCTCCGTTTTGCGCGTTCACGAGAGACCAAGGGGTGTCTCGATTCTCTTTTGGGGCGAGGGGTAGGGCTAAG
>JAOXYM010000008.1:7567234-7578211 GCA_028567055.1 Leptatherina wallacei | reverse complement strand
GAAGGGGGGGGGGGGCAGGGAAGAGAGCGAAGAAAAACATGCCGTCTTGAGGGTTTCGAAGGAGAAAGCAGAAAGATGAATCCAACAGTATCTGTCAGCTGTGACAATCACCGTTTTCTCCTCTTTAAGAAATTTCTGGAATGTAGAAGAAACACACAGGAGGATATGAGGGAGGAGGCCAGAAATCAGAGCAATGTGGCAATGGAGTGAGGGTTGGGTCAGCAGATAGCAAGAAAGGAACAAAGCTGGGTGGGAGAGGCAGGAGAAAAAAAAAAGGAAGAAGCATGAAATACACATGAAGGCAGTAAAGGCGAGGCAGAGGACAGGTTGTCACCAGCTGCACGGATTACTCTGAACGTGGCCTGTGGCATTCTATAGAGTAATTGTAGGATTTTGACTTTTATGAGCGTGCGGGAGAGTTTGGTCTCGGGAAAAAAGAGATTGAAGGAGGGAAAAAGAGATTGGGCACACCGCCAAGAGCAGCCAACCCATAATGAAAGACAGACAGTGTTTTATATCAAAGCTATGTCAACTGTTTTTTTTTTTTTTTAGTTGGCTGCTTGCAAATACTCTTCTTTCTGTCAAATATCCTGTGCGGATAATTTGCCAAACTCAGCCGAATAAACAATGAAGCTCATTTCCTAATGCTTTCTTAACTGTATAAAAGAATAATAAGTATCCGTGATGAAAAACGAGACTGACCCGTTTTCTTTTCACATCTTCAAAAACACTATCTCCGTGCATGACGTAAATAAATAAAAAAAATGCGGTGATTTAAAAATTAATTCAAAAGCAATATTTGATAAAAAAAAATGGATCAAAAATAACGTATCAGATGTTAAATGTGGGATTTAGAAAAAAAATAATATGCTGCATCATTATTGTATATAAAACGAGGACCAAAGAGAGGCTGAGGCTACCATACCGTGATGGAGCTGATTTCCCATGATGACAGAACCATTTCAAGAAATGTGTGTCCACGAAAAACCACTGTAAACTTTAGTATACAGTATATGCCCGGCTCGTAAGCAACACTGAAACGCTGCCACAGAAATACACCAAAAACAGAGAATAAGACATAAAGCATGCCCATAAACTTGTGCAATGTTTGTTTACATTGCAAGAAAAAGGGGAAGGAGGCAGCCAACTGAGCTTTAAAGGCAACATTTGTGTGGATTTTTTTTTTATTTTTTTTTACAGATTTTGCTGTTATAGCAAAATAATGCTCAGCAGGTTCCGCAGCACGAATGCAACAAATCCCTGTAATTCACCAGCCATTAGTTGAGACTTGATTGAGGTTACAACATAAAATGAATCAAGAAACCTATGTGATACTGGAAAATAAGCCAACAGACTATAAGTCCTCCATGTGTTTGTTTGAATGCACTAATGGCATAACTCAAATATCTTAGTGTCTGAGACCATGCTTGAATTAAACCTAACTTGCTTAGATTGTTCAAACCCTACTGGATGTAAATAGAGTTTATGTCCCTCAAGGAGATACTTTCAAGGAATGGTTATAATTTAAACCAATTAGGTAAGGTATGTCTAATGTTGTCCATGTGCTCCCAGGAAATGGACTGAAAGAAGCTAACTAAGTTAAAGCCAGCTGACAGCTGGTTTCACAGTTGATTTCCAGCAGTTCCTCTGATTATTGGAATGATTATTTTGATAATCATAATAAATAAAAAACTAGTTTAACAGCAAATCTCTGCAATGATGTATAAATTGTATCATTAATAAATCATTAATTATCATTAATGTATCATTAATATGAACAAATGAATGTAAAAATGCAACACGATGAGCAATGGTTGACTTTAGGAGATTTGCAGCTCACTACGGGATGTGCACGGTTCATTTTGGCTTGTTTTTGCGTTTGCATTTCTTAAATCTGTTTTATTTGGCATTTGCATGTGTTTTCTCGTGTTGTGCTACATTCACATCTCCGGGCAATAGTAGGTTAAAAAAACATGACTGCACGTAGAAATGGTTCATAAATTAAGCAGCTTGAGGTCTGTTTCATCTTAAACGCAGACTGTTTTGATCTCAAATGTAGCTGAGAGCGGTCGTTGAGTGGGCCAACCAAGTTTGCCAGAAGTCTTGAATTATGGCCAGTGGAGTTATATAACTCCCATACTTACACACGGTCACGCTGCAGCTATTTGATGGACAGCAACACACTCATTGATTCAGCTGGCCTTTCTCACCCATGTGTAACATTATACCGGCTCTCCTTTCAGAGATGAAATGGTGAAATAGTTATCCGTTTTCACCAAGTATTTGAAATCAGGGCGATAGATAAGCAGGTCTGCTCTAAGACCACCCAGATAATTAGAAACACGACACAATGTAAATTCAAATAGTATTTGAGTTATTCTAGCCATATCATATGACACAGCCCTTCGTCTATTCCCTTTTTCTGCTTCTCTTATCCCACATGACTCATCTTCTTCACCTCATCTTCCACATTCCTGCCATCCATCCACATAAACTCTCTGCCCTGCTGCCACCCACGGTCAACTTACCCTCGCACCAAGGGTTGAAGAGGATGATGATGTTCTTGCTTGAGTTGTAAGCAGTTGCTGGCTCATTCTCTGAAGAGCTGGTGGTCACCGTGAGCCCGTACAGACCAATAATAGTGTCGGCCGGAGAGTTGACGGACAGCTTGATCTTGTTGCCGGTCTGCTTTGTAATCTTGGCCTCCCAGCGTTCATCTTCCAAGTGTTCCACCAGAGGGATGATGACATGGGTTCCTTTAGATACAATCGGCAAAGGACCTAGAGCAGACAGGTTATATTTTAGTATCACCCCGATGTAGTAATGTACTAATACCACTCTCATTTGGTCTCCTGCCAGTAGTGTCATGTCCTCAAAGGATCCTCTCACTCCAATGAATGCGGTTAAAGTCATGTGCATGCAATGGACTTCCTGTGAACCATTTGAACTTTAATCCTCTGCCAACCATTTAAATGATAAAAGCTCATTGAAACAAAAAGCAAGAAATTAAATAAACTTATTCCTATCACAGAAATCATCCATTAGTTTTGGTAGTTGGCACAAAACTCTCAACCATATATGCATGACAGCCTCTTTCCCAGCTGTGCATGATTTTTCTGCGTAAACAAAGTTGTGAAGCTGGGAACCCCCCCCTTTAAAAAACAATCTCAATCCTTTTCCATATAATTTAGCATTTTGCTTTAGGGTAATAAGCCCACTAGCTTATCTAAAACACATTGAATGCTTTCCTCTGAGATCATTTCTTTGTGGCACCCAGATGAGCAGCCAGTTTCTCAAGCCAGTATGAAGTTTACCAACAAACCATTGTTCCCCCTCTGACTGCATCCAGAACTCCCCACCCTTCCTCTTTTAACACTCAATATTTATTTAGAATAAAATCTATTGGAAGCATGTCTGACTTTGTATGGATTAGTCTCAGAATTTGTGTTAAACTTCCTACTTTAGAGAGCTACACTAAGACAAATCTTTGCTGTGAAAATAAATACATCAATCAATCCTCCAGCATGTGCAACTGAGAAAATTATGGTAAGTTGTCTCAGCAGTGGTTTACAGCAAATTACTGCTGTATGGTGACGTATTACTCCCAAGTGTGTAGTATGAGGCTGGTAAATACCAGAGGGAGGTGTCCGATGTCCTGAGGTCTGGAAACTGTTAACACTGAGGGCTGCTGGGAGGAATCCAAAACTTGTGGTGCAGCTATGGTTGGACTGCAGCTCGATTTAAACGCAGCAGCTATCTGTAACATTTTGACCACATTTCCCATGGTTTGCTCTATCAGTGGTTTGTTTCTTTGTGCTTTCACATGCAGCTAATATTGGTTGAAGAAGAACTTCATGGTGGATACCGGTGCATATTCTGAAACTAGTTGTCTATGGCTCAATGGTTTTTCGTTGAAAACACCACCCAACACCCCCTTGCTTGTACCACCCATCCTGTTCCACATACTTCAACTATTTATGAGACACTGCACATTTCATCTTTATTTTAGTTACCTTTCATTAGTTTTTACCTAGTCACTTTAAGTGTGTGTTTTTGCTATATATATATATATACATATATACATACATTATACATTATACATATATATATATATATATTGAAGGTATTGTTCCCATTGTTTATAGTTATCTTAGCATTTTTCTGCTCCTTTTAACCACTTATGCTAATTAATTATCTATTACTTTAAGCTAACTTAATGCATTCAAACCATTTTGTATGAGCTGATCTGGCACAACTGTTTCCATTTTTCCATTTACTAGTGAAGCAAGTCAGAAAAGATCTTTTGATGAGCTGAAAAAACTAAATGTGACTCAGACACAGGGAAGGAAACAAAAACAAAATAAACTGTAGTGGACATCAACCTGATAAAAATAGAGGGAGCTTTAGGAATTATACTGTAGCAGATCGGAAGAGAAGGGAATATGCTGGTCAGATGTGATACGCAAATTTTTTTCCATTCCACCCCATGTCAAAACAGATTAAAAACACCTCAAGCAAGTGTCTAAACTATTTTGCAGAAGTTTTTCCAACTTTTTTCACATATTTTAAATGCAAATAAGTAATGAGAAAGTAAGTAGCATTTATTTATATAGTATTTTTTACAAAGCAGATAAAATTAGCAAGCAAAGCATAGCGAAGGAAACAGCTGTTGGCTCATTTCTCTTCTTCAGAATCAATCAATGTGATTTTTGTCTCCCCTACTGTCAGTGCTCGGCAATATACCGGTTGTTATACCATGAATTTGTCCTGTACCACAACACTGGTTTAAATAACCTAAAAAAAGTTTGGAACACGGTGCTGTGGGAAACTGTCTGAAGAGGACCTTTTTCATTGCTGCACTGCTACACATGCATGCAGCAGAGCAGAGAAAATGGATGGACAATGTTCTGGAAGTGAAGCTGTAGCAGAAGTTGAAAATTATGACACAGAAAACCTTTTGAGAGAAAAAGCAATTTCTGTTTAGATTTTAAAAAGTCGGACGTGGACCAAACAACAATTTATTGTTGTATAAATGCTGCTGAGCTAAAGCTGAAACCAAGATTGGCACCCTCCACGTCCTAAAACTGAAACACTAGAGGAAACACAGATGTCACTTGTAGATGGATTTGCTAGAACTACTGCCAATGGGGGACAAAACTGTTGTAAATCAAGATCACCAGCACCATTACAATGAAATGGACTCTAGATTTCAGATATTGTGGACATTTGATATCTTTAACTTTTATTTATTCTTTTTTTGTATAATTTTCAATTCTCATGACAATGCAATAGGTTATTATTAGCCAATCTACTGCAGGAATTCTTCTCTCGGTCAGTGGAAATATGGTTAATACCAAGTAATGCATGGAAAAAAGATCAAACAGATTAATAATTTTTATTATGCTGCACAGCACAAACTTCCATCCAAACTACTTTTCTAGACTTTCACTGGAAAAAAAGAAAAACACTTCTCCTGTTGCTACGAATCAAACTGATTATGACGTTCCTTTATATTATTATCATAATTTCTTATGTCATAAGTGCTTGTGTGTTACCTGTTTTCAGGTCCAGGTGCATCTTATCGGTGTCAGCATTGAAGGGTCGGTTGAGCTCCATCTCCATCTGAAAGGTTTGTCCTCTGCGGATAATCAGCTCATCCCCATGACAGAGATCAGTGTGATGCTCTACTCTGTTCTGACCCGTCTTGGAGCTCAGAAGGTCCACTGAACACACTGACAGCTTCATTTCTAGTGGAACATGGGAAATACAACTTTAACACATGTAACTGTTTTGGTGCTCAAAACTTTTTTTTTTCTGCTGGAGTTATTGTTATATGCTCAGAATGTCAAACACTGTCTAACAAGCCAAATTAAACTTTTTACACAGTTTAAAAGTCAGTCACTTTACCTTCTTTTTCCTTTTCTTTTTCCTTTGTTTCTCCATTCTCTGGCTTTGGCTTGGCAGGCTCTGGATCTGGAGCCACAACAGGGGCAGGGGTTGGGAGTTTGGTCAATTCCACCTTATCTGTAACATCATAGGATGTACTGGTCTGGCGTTTCAAGCAGCATGGACACATCTTCCGGAGCCAGCGACGACAACCTCCCTCGTCCTGCTTCTTCTCCCCCTCTTTCTGAATTGAAACCTCAACCCTAGTGGGTGGGGCCACTCCGGGGAAACGCCCGATCTCCGATGTGTCTCTTACAGTTAACCTCTCGCCTGGCATTCTGGATGAGGTGTCAAAAAAAAAAAGAGGACCCATTGTATTTTGAGGGGTAAAATTTTCAACACAAATTACTATCGTGATATTGAATTAAAAAGAATGATTTCAAGAATGATGCAAAAAGTTTAAAATTGGAAATAAAAAGCTGTAGCTTAACAAGTTAACCACACTTGTCTGCCTTTATTTTTTACCCATCTAATGACATAATAACCCATATCCTCAAAGTTGTAAAAAAAATCCTTACAAACTAATCAATCAACAGAGAATCGGTTTGAGCTAGTGGCTAAAACAACTGGACCTAAAAGTGACTGGAGAGCCAGTTCAGAATATTTCATCCATTCCACTGGAACCTTGCATTCATAACAATGTGATTAACCAAACATCTGTCTGGCCCTCCCTTACTTTCATCTCTCCATTATGAAACAGTTGTGTCACTTTTCTTTCCCTTTTTCCCACAATTATCACATTCCTGACTTGGACTCTGCTTGACCGTCAGATGTTCTCAAAGCATTCTGGGATATTAAGCCATTCTTGTAGGGTACACTCCCTGTGTGATCTAACATAACTCCTACAAACAGCTGGGTTCCATCTGCTGCACCTCAGCTGCTGCAGACTAATGTAGTTTCTGTGCTCCATGCTCGTAACATGTGCACACACAGTTTACTGCTGGTGTAGGTGTAACATGCATCATATGAACATTTATCACACTAGCTAACAGCGCACTAATAACTGTGAAGAAATAAGATCATTTATCTCATTGGAGATAAGCCTGTCATTCCAACCTATTCCCATGTTTGTTACTCAGGGTCAAATGACCCATCCCTTAAGGCATTATTAGAAAGTAAAAGAAAAATCTGTGAAGGGGGGCTACGCTTTCATCTGTCTCTACTTTCAACATCTTCATCTTCTCTCAGTTTTAACACACAAGGTTGTGGTGTCCCATATCAAAATATATCTATGGAACCCAAACACTAAAGCACTGGTGATGTTTTGTTAGCTCTTGTAAAACACCTACTAACTGTAATGAGCGGCAGTAATGTACATAGTCAGGAGAAATACAGCATTATTAAGTTTATAGGAGGTTTTCGGTTTATAGAACAATTACACTCAGCTTTCTTAGCAAAAATCCTTTATTAGCATGGTACCGCTAAATGTTGCTGCTATTTCTGTCAAACTTTACATTGTAAAATGTTGCCTCTAGGACAAAATGTGATGCCATCACTGGTTCGAAAATAACTTGTTTTTGAAGGAGTAGGTCTGTGATTTCACACTTCGATAGACTGCATGTACTGCAGCTAGCATGTCAACAGCTAACACATCCTGTGTTAGTCAAATGCTACACATTAAGCTAGGTATTTCGCGTAAAGTTAAAAATGAGACGTAAAAATTCACTCAAACATTGAATTAATAGACACTTGGATGATACAATTCAGACATTAAAACATTGTTTTTCATAGTCAAAATTCTAACTTAAGTAGCATTACTGTTACATTGTGAGCTAAAGCTGGTTTTATTTAGCTTCTAAAACTATTTAGCTTTAGCTACTAAAGTAGCTTTACTAGTATTTATGCACATTATCATGAAGATTAGCTTATGTATTCTATCAGTTACATCTACTTTGTATGCTTTTTTATTTATAGCTACTGTCAAACAGCATAACTTTTACTTGTAAAAGGTTTTGGTGAATGTCCTGGGTTTTAAATTTGTCTCAGTTAGTGAAGCCTAAACTTCCCTAAATCCAAGAGCATGATCATCTTGGCTTCTACACAATGGATATAACCATTCTTAAAGAGGCCATATGCTTTTTGGAAGTTTCTCTTCTCTTTTTGTGTGTTACATAACCTTTTTTTGTGCACATGTGAAAGTTCTGCCCAACCAAATATCCTCAATGCAGGAGTTTATCCCCTCCTATAGAAGGTACAATTCCTAAAGGGCTTCGTTTGTAGACTAGCCCAGTGGCTAGTTTGGCAACCACCATTTTCGACCACTCAGAAGACTAATTGGAGAAAATTGGGTCTATTAGGACTTGCACCTCAAAGAAACAGGAGCTAGAGGGGAAAAAAAGTCTGCTGCAACGAGTTATGTAGACAGCTTTGATTGGATAATCAATCTTTGGAGAGGGGATTAGCATATGGTTAATTAACATCTCTGCTAATTTGAGCTAATTTTCATCTTTTTTTTTATGTTAGCCAAGTAGCCTATTGCTAATGTGGTTAGAATAGACAAGTGATGTGAGATGGCATCTGAGGAAAAGTACTACACAATGTTTTATACAGACAAACTGTAATAGATAAAACAGAAATGTTATAATATTGATTTGCATGGTTAAATATTTGCATTGAGGCAGCATGTGAACCAGGCTGAGCACACTGATTTGGGAAAAGGGCAGTGATAGTAACGTTATGTGGCAGAGGTCAAAGGGGAGACAACAGCTGAAGAGATGGTAGGAAGGGACGCCTCACAGTATCAAACACCTCAAAATCCATTTGTAAGAAGAATGCCTGTGTGTGAACTATCTGTGTGTGTGCCGGACAATTTTACACTGTGGATTTTTCAACTCTGTGACTTGTTGAGTTCATCTGCCGGTCAGATGACAGTCCACTTCCTTCGCAGGTTTCCAGATGCTCCTAATATTTGGCAGAAACATTGTGTCAGACACAATGGACTGAATTGGTTGCATGATTTTGCAACATGTTCTCCACCCAACAGTGGGTTCACACTCTTTGACCCTCTAATATTAGTTAAAAGGGAACTAACATGTTAACTGAAACAAGTAAAAACACATGATATAAACTAACACCTTATACTTGCAGACTTTAGATGCATGATGTACAATTAAACTTTAATGAATAAGCTTAACAATTCACAGAAAAGGGAGATTAAATGATTGAAGTGATAAAATATAAGGTAAACATAGGACATTCAGCCTAATAGCTGCAAATTAGAGACCTTTCCAAACAGAATTAAATGATCTCCTGGCCATTTTTTAAGTAATTTGTGTTTTGACGGGCTTTAAAAACACAGCATTATCTCATTATTGTACCTATGTGGCCCCAAATTGGCCAGTTTGGTTGTCCACTCAAGCTCTTAAATGCATGAAAAGTCATTACACATGTTTAATTCTCTGGCAGCCTTGCTCTTCTCAAAAACTTAAATAAAAGTAGAATGTATAACACTGGTGCCAGCCGAGCTTGAAATGAAGCTCTCCTAATCTTTTTGTTAACAATCATTACTTCTTATTCTGTGCTGCTGGCTCTGCCTCTGAAACTCTGCACTCTTATCAGTGTGTGCAGGCATGCAAGAAAGACCACTACACTCAAATATGAGGTGAGAGCTGCAAATTCAAGTCAACTGTTTGCAAATAGCAACCAAAAGTCAGCCCTGTGAGTCCCATGGATAAGTTTGTTGATTACTGAGCATTAAAGGTTCCAGTAAATCCCAGAAGCAGCAGCATAAAAATGTACATGTTTTTTAATTTAAAAGGATGTGCAGCCTCCTCTTCGAGAACAGAACAAGGTTAAGCATCAACTGGTTGGCCATAAACCAACGGGCTGAAGCCATGGAAATACCTGCACTAATTCAATATGTTTACAAAATACATTTCAGTCAGTTACTTTTTTGGAGGTTTTGGAAATGAAACAACCGGGTGTCAGAAATCTGGTGAAAAGAAGGAATGGCTCAGTGTATAAGTTTAATTATGACCTGAATCAGATCAGATTTCTATGATTAGTGTTGTTGTTGTTGACAGGCATACCAGGTTATTTTGAGATTCTGTCTGAAATTGATTGACCTATTAGACTTCTGGAAGAAAGTGCTTCAAGTTACACTAAACTCAGCCTAGAATATCACTAAGAAAAAGAGAGAGAAAAAACAGAGGAGAGACTGAGACACTTACTTTGTCTTATGTGGGTTCTTCTTCGGATCAGCGGTGAAACTTCTGCTTCTAACCGTGTAATTGTACCAAAGTCTATCAAATAAAGTTTTTGGAAACTTTTGTCCTGACTCGCTCGTCCCTGGGACCAGAATACTTATACGCCTGTACAGGAATGTAGTGCACGGTACAAGCTGATATACACACCCCTCTATCTCACAGCTAAGCCCACCCCCGCCCGACCCTGTGCGGGCTGAAGTTTCCCCCGCTCCCACCAGGAGGTCCCTTTCCGAGTGCTGCAGTCAAATAGCGCACGTTCTCACTGTGTGTGTATTGTGTGACAAGTAGCGCGCAGACACAAGTAGACGGAGAACGGAGAATTTACGTTTTTTTTTTTTATTCTTATGATTCCGATGCAGGAAGCAAAATATAAAACAGGGTATAGAGATGCTTTAGATTGTTTTTCTGTAACCGACTTCACACAGGAAGCATATTGTGACACTTGACAAAAACCTCCAATCTGAAGCTTAACAGTCTTGAAACAACATAGAAGTCCCCTGCTGTCAGTTTTGTTGGAATCCCGTTGTTGCAAGACATCTAACTTCCTTTTTCCTATCAAAAGAAAAAAAAAACACTCAACATAGCCTACAAACCCATTCTAACCTCTGATCCATTAAAACCACACCCTAACTTTAAACTTCCTCAAAACAGAGCCAAAGTGACCAACTTAAAAGGATCTGGCATTTAAGACCACATCCCCAGAGAAAGTTTGCTGTGACCGAAGCGCACGAGTAACTGTGGTGTTACAAGAGACATGATGAAGTCATATCTGAATCATGTCATCTGAAGCATTAAAGGTGCGTATGTAACAAAATCAAAGCTTAAT
>JAOXYM010000008.1:7528594-7542700 GCA_028567055.1 Leptatherina wallacei | reverse complement strand
ATATATATATATATATATATATATATATATATATATATACATATATATATATATACATATATACATCTCTATATATCTTTTTTTCTTTTTTTTTAAAGGATGCACATTAACTTCGGGCCAGCAATGCATTAAGAGACAGACATGATTCTCTGCTGGAAATGACTTCATCTGTTTCAGGATTCAGGGTTCAAAGAATAGTCTTTAGTGAGATGTGTTGCTGCCATCAAAGTGAAAATGAGCTATTATTTTCTGTGAAAAACTCTCACTTTCAACTCTTGATAAGCTGCTTATGTACTTTTGTTTTTTCTTCTTTCCAAAACACAAACTTTAGGAAAACAAATGAAAGTGCTACAATAAAAATGTCTATATGTGGTAGGACGAAGGAGGGCCCGGGCTGGGTTTGAACCCCTAGCCTCCCGGGTGAGAGTCATGCACGCTGACCAGTCAGCCTCAACTGTCATACTGTAAATATCACAATTAAATCACCATTTTTTTGGGTTTGGGTTTAAATAGAAATATGTTATTTTTAAATCTCAGGAGTGTAGAATTACAAAGCCTCAGGACTTGATGAAGAAAGGGTGGGAGACTGCAGAGAAGATTACAGCCTGAGTGTTCTGCCATGGGGGCATCACTGCACCTCACTACACTTACACTTCATCAACTCAGAGCATGAAGATGTTTCTAATTTCTGTAAATAAGTAAATTCAGCGCTTATTTTCTGATATTAAGACTAATTTCCTTCCTTCTTTTAAATAGTCTGCAAACTTCAATTGCTTGAAGGTATGTTATTCTGGCAAAGCACTCAACAAGATTTTCCTCAAATTTAACACCAGTTGGATTTTTCATGGCTTCATTGTCTACATTACAAGTTGTACTCAAGGAACTGTAAGTTACAGGTACCTGCCTTGATAATATTAATGGATACAAAAAATATTGGGTTGAAATTTAAAAGTTTTGTACATTTGATTAGATTTAGATTGAGTAAAAGTTCCATCCAAGTTGTCCATCCTTGTCCTACAAAAACACAGTGTGAGTGCCCTCCAGTGGTGATTATTGAACATTACATAGGTCATCAACATGGAACAGGACTGCTCACTGGGTGGAATGTATCTGAAAGATGTTCACCTGGGCTGTTTGTTTCATTATTTTTTGTCACCTTAGAAAACTTGGGAAGTTAAAAGAATTAAGAGAGAGCCAAACGGATTTCACTCATAAGGAGATTCACACAGTGCACACATGTAGGCTACAACTCAGAAGCTGTCTTTCATTGACCAATGGGAGTATGTTTACATACATCTAAATATTTGCATGTCCATTGCATATAATGAACACTATAGTGCATATTCTGTATATACAGACTGTACTTTTGTATATACTTTGGTAATCATCACAATCTGTATCATACTGTATCTGGTAAAACTGGCCCATAGAATTTAGATTTTGGTTCTTGTTGTTGGTTTTACTGCCCCTAATCAAAAAAAAGTTGAGACTAAAAAATAATACAACAAAGAATCTTTCTTGCATTTTCCTTTAGTTTCATTTCGTTGCAGTCAGAATGAAACTAAGATATTTTTTATCTTTTGTTTGGTTTTTGTGTTTTCCCAAGGTGATATTTTTGTCAGAAAGTTATGTAGTATTAAAGCATACACAGAAATACTGTGGGAAATATTTATAATTGTTACAATACAGCTATAGACGTTGAAAGAAATGCTGAAACATTATCAGTCCTGAATGTTGAAGAAACACTGATGTCTGACAATCATCACTTGTGAAACAATAAAAGTTCTTAATACTCATTTTTTTCAATTTGGCAATCTAAAACAACAAAATCTACAATGGTTTTTGCAAGATTTAATTTTTTAAGTTTTAAATTTTACAAACAGAAGAAAAGAAACACCAACATTACCGCCCCTCCCTTGCTCACCCAGAAGAAAATACAAAAACAAACTCCAGTTATTACTAGGTTTTATAGAAACATTGTACATAGTACAGACACATACTTGGTCCAGTTGCTTTACAAAGTTGTACCTACATAGCTTAAGTAAGCTCGCCTAATTTTGAAAAAAATTCTGTATGACTTTTTATGATTAAAGGCACACAACTATCCACTTCTGTACACCATTTGATCAGAGGCGGGGGGGGGGGGACAGACTCCCATCTAACAACAATAGATTTTCTAGCTACTATCAGAGCTATTTCAAGGGATTTTTGGGGGTTATTTGTCTAAAAGTTCAGCATTTTTTTTTTTATAAAATTTCCAATAAGACAAAGTTCAGGATCAAGAGGTATTAAAATCTTGATAATATTATAGTCCAGCCAAACATCAATGTCAGAATGAATCCAACTTCTATTCACACATCAGACAGTTCAGGGTTTAGACTTGTGGATTTTTTCTGCCGTTAGATACAACTGATGGAGAAAGTTGTAATGGATAAACCCAAATCATGAATTCATAGTAACAGATATGCTGTCCTGACATAAATCCGACCAGAGGGCATCTTCAATCGAAATATTTAAGCCTGATTTCCACCTTTCTTTGGATTTATACAGCGCCGGTTTAGGACATTGTTTTATCAACAAAGAAATCACTTTAGAAATAAATTTACATGGTTCGCCATCATGCAACAATTCTTCCAACTCAGTGAGTTTTGGTAACACTGTATTCTTCCCCAATATGAAATTTACAATATTTATGTAAATTTGTTGTTGATATTCAGGTCGGATTTCCTTGAAATTTGCAGATCAGGTTCAGGCTGCTCATATCAAATGACCCTTTTTCCACTATAGGACACGTTTAGATACAGTTAAAATGGTTCTTTTTTTGGAAGCTCGAGAACAAAAACAGGAGAGGATCTCTTCTGATTAAGCAAAAATTTATTCAGATTTGTGTCACAAGTAAAGCAATGCAGCGTTGGGCTCTGGGGACAGGTCATCCGGCCCGAGCCCCGAGCCTTGGATTTGTTCACATTTTATCTCCTTAGGCCGGGCGGGCCTCGTACGATGGGATAGCTTTACACGCACCTGAGTGTAATTGGCCAGTTATCACTGACGTGAGCCATCATTGCTCACTGATAGATTGGGATGTTCTGTTCAATGTGTGTGAATGTTGAATTGAGGCGTGTATCTAATGCAACAGACCTGATCGATAACAAACTGATGAATTTTTGTCACATCTGGTTCTTGCTTATGTCATCTGTCTGGTGATGTCACTCTATGTATCAGCTGATGTTGATTTTGTTTTGAGTTTAGACTTATATAATTCACTTTGATCAAACGATAATACAACAAATAGCGACAAAGCTCATGTTTGATGTGTATATTAATGTGTTTCACCTGGTTTTAGTTAAATGCAGCTTTATATGTATAGACTGTGATGTCAGGATAAATGTAAAAGGTTTGACAATAAAGACGCTGCAAGGACAAGGAGGACAGGAAACAAATTGGTTCAGATCTCTCTTATGGATCTTTAACCAAAGCTTCATTTATGAGAGTTTTCACATAACAGCATACTGTCTTCCTGTGCTGGGAGTATATGATGGACACTTTACGATATTAGGCATTCATCCTCTATAAATGGTCTCTAACAGTTCTCTTCTTTTAAAGCAGATGCATGCACAGCTGAGCACAGCATGTTAGTGTTCATTAAATGCTGACATTTCATCAAAATTTAATTATATATTGGTGATTTAATGTCATATCTTTAACATTTAACGCATAAAAAATGTTGATTTCTGATGGATTTTCAATTCAAAGCAAAAATCCACAACATTAAAAGCAACATTGGCAACTTTTTAAAAAGGTAATGTAAATCAAAGGATCATGTTTTTTTATTTCTCAAATACTTTTAGCACAATTCCACCCGTACTATTCCAAGCGGATACCTTCACAACCACATGGATTTATGACAACAGACTCACAGTTTGTGAGACTGAAAGCTTGTGTGTCTGAGATGGTGGTCAGCAGCACAGGAGCGCCACACGGGACTGTACTCTCACCATTTCTCTTCACACTGTACACCTCAGACTTCTAATGCAACTTTGTCATCGGCAGAAATACTCGGAGGGGTGTATCAGTGATGGACAAGAAGCTGGGTACAGAGACCTGGTCAATAAGAAAAATTATGCATGTGACAAAACAGCCTGTGTGAACAGCCGGAAATAGTGACCCAACCAAAGGGCAATCCAGTACAAAAATATTTTATCTGTATAAAATAGATCTGGAGACTCACACCACACTATTGTGGAGCAGCCTAACCTTGAGCTCAACCACTTCTAACAGAGATGTTTTCCCATTCCATAAAAATGAACATTATGTTCAAAAATATCAATATTTGGATTCAAAATATCTATAACCTTTCAACTCAAAGAATTATATCAAACAAACATTGTAATCTAACCTTAAAGCCAAATAAAACTAAACTCTCCCCCACACACACATGGCCACTCCAGGAACCTTTAAAGAGTGCTCAGGCCTCTGGGGAAGCATTTGCCTAAACATCTCGGCGAGGACGCAAGACAACTGAGCACATAACCACTTTTTTCCACACACCTTTACAGACGTTTACTGTCTAAAACCATGAAAACTTTACTAAACACTCTCACAGGCACCTGGAAGACAGAATCACATATTATTGCATATAACAAATATGAATTAAAACATTTGTGTGGATTTCTATGAGTATTTAAAGAGCAAAATGACAATTAAAGTGCAATACCATTTTTTAATTTACACATTCCATGTTATGGACTGCTACTCCGTTACAATGCAGCAATCAGCTCATCTTGAAGAAAAAAAAGAGATGATTGTAGAAGAATACAAATACCTGGGAGTTCTGCTGGGTAGACTGGAAATGCAGGAAGAAAAGGAGCAAAGTACTTCTTGAAGAAGCTAAGATCCTTCAATACGTGCACAAAAATGTCTGTGATAAATGGCAGAAAGCACAAACTCTTTTACTTTTCGTCAGAATGCTGAAATGAAAAAAGTTACATCATGGTCTGGTCCAGTGATTTTGTTGCTGCACCCAGACTTAAGACACTCATTTAATTTGATTATAGTCTTGTCATATTTTGCAGAACACATGGCTTTGCTGTCAACCTCTGACTTTAGAGGGATTGAGCCTTTAATGAGGTTGATTTGTGTCTCCATTATCAATCTGTCATTACAATGGCCTCAGGCTTCAGGGTTGTCTTCCTGCTCTGACCAAACCAGGTTTTAATTACGCGCTGTGGCATTCAGATAATAGTCTGGTTCATTCTTGCTTCCTTTTGCTGTTTGTTTATTATAGCTGTGTGCATGTGTAATTATCGGTGCAGACTCATTAGACAAAGCAGGGGAACAATGACCTTTGGGCTACAAAGAGCTTTAGTGCTATGAAAGCAAATCACAAAGAGTCCCCTGAGATTCACTTCATACTTCCTTCACCCAGTGTGAGCCCATCTCTGCTTCCTCCACACACCAATTCATCAATATTACCTCTGTACTCACACTCCTTTACCCACACATCAGGAAAATATGCAAAGTGAAGAGTAACTTCAACAAGCTTCCACTGGCACGCAGTGGGGGCTTTTTATCTTGTAAGCTCCCTCTTTCCTCCATGCTCTCGAGAAGTATTCTTTTGCTGCGAGAATCACAGAAAATGCCCACAGAATGAGTCAGCGACAGAAAAACACAGGGGGGGAGGATATCTGTCACATTTTTGAGAGACTGATAAGAGTGTCACACAAACAAATTCCATCATATTGTCCCCGATTCCCTCCTCTTTCCTCTGTGGGCGTCTGTGTTGCTGTCAGATGGATGCCATTATCTTACAGTTTTCTGACCTGTTTAAGTGCGATAAAAAACCTTTATGTGTCATTTTGCATTCTGCCAGACGGGTTGTATGAATTCCAATCTGAAGAGTCACCCCTCTGTGTGAGCTGATTGCCGTCGATCTCTTAATCACCTACGGGGAGAAAAAAAAGTATAATAGAAACAACAACAAAAAAAAGCCTTCCCCTTCTGAAAATCAACATAAATATAGGACATTTGAGATGCCAAAGGACTCACCGTCTCCCTGACAACGGTCTCCAAGCAACCATTACTCCTCAAAGCATTCCTCCAACCCCCGTCTCTCAGTCTGATTCTCTCCCTCTGTGTCTTTGCCAGTTTGCCTTCCTCTCAAGGGTTCTCCACCGCATCCACTCCAGATAGTTACTGTACCAGCACCAGAACCTGAAAACAGCAGCTATCTGATGTGGTCTCATGTGACTAGTTGCAGTACTCTTGCTTTTTTGGCCTGAGGCGCTTCTCTTTACACCTGCCAGGTTGGAGCAGAAATAAGGGAAGCTGGCAGGGATAGTTCCATAGTTATCGGTGCTGTTAGGAGATGAGGAATCAGACTCCAGCGACTAGTAGAAACAGTGGCAGCATATTATGCACTAAATATAACAGATAATTACAGTACTGAGCAAAATCTTGAGACAGCCCACATTTTATTGCCAGAAAACAAGAAATAAATGCAAAGTTTTACAACGAACAAACAAAAAATTTTATGTTATGAAAGACACACAGGTTGTTTTTGTTTTTTTGTTTTTTTAATAATTCGAACAAGCTAGAAGTCAATAATTGGTTTGACCTCCTTTATTCTTCAACAGAGCTTGATCCCTCTAAGATGAGCTTTCTTTTAAGATGTTTTCTTCAGAAATACTTTCCTTTCTAAAGCTCTTCTTTGGATGATCGTTTGTTCCGTTCTTTGTCAAGATAGTCCTACACTACTTGATCAATGTTGAGGTCTGGGCTCTGGGGAGGATTCATCTCTCCTTAAGAGTGGTTCCTTGACAGCCGTCCCTCTATGGAGACAATTCCTGATGAGGCTTCAGTGAACAGTGGACGGATCAACTGAAGGTCCAGATGCATCTCTCAGGTCCTGTGTCTGGTCTTTGCTTGTTTTTCCTCCTAATTTTTAAGGACATTCCTTTCAGATACTGTTTGTCTGTTGTAGTTTTTTTCAAGTCTGCAGGGTCTTTCTTTGCCCTCCAGTCGCCCCCATTTTTAAAGACACACTGCCCACCATGCAAAGTTTTTAGCTAATAGCTCTCTGGAGATCATCTTGTTGAAAAAATACTATTTCATGTCTGTCAAACTTTGTTACGTTCGACATTTTTCTAAGAAATTTGAGCAAATGATGTCTTTGCTGCTACAGCCACAAAATGCCTGAAGAAAAAGAAGAAAATAACACACATTCTTTTGAAGGGCTGGACAGAAAATGAATTTTAAAGGAAAAAGCAGCCAGTGTCTTAAGAAACCTTTGAAAGTCCTTTGGGAAGCCTGGAGAACCACAACTCGGGCCACTTTAAAAGACTGCAAAAACCACTGACTGCTTTGAAGACTTTCGCATGGTACTGTAGGCACAAAAATTCCACCAATTATTGCAATGAAAAACACTGAAGTGATTCTACTCAATTCTCATGTGGACTAAGTGGAACTTTGTCACACATGTGACTTGAATGGTTATTGTTGTTGGTCATCAATGTCTGCGTGTGCATCGGGAAGGATTATGACAACTTTACAACAGCCGGAAAAGACGCTCCCGTGTCCGCTGAACAAGAAAAAGTCATTTAAAAAACAGAAAATAACATCGAGTGTGTGCACTGATGTGATGTAAGTAATAATTGGGTGGACAACTCTCAGAACAATCCATGCCTGTACTGCATGCAATAAGTGGGCGTAGTTTAAAAAAAAAAATCTTTTACTAACTGCCTCTGAAGCCTTAAGTCCAGTATTTAGCTTTTTTTTTTTATATAATAAGTATCCCACTTGCTAATGCCAATGCTGCTGGAAGCAGAACATCACCAGGAAAAAGTAAAGATATGACTTCTTAATCTCCATATCAGATATCTTCTTCACTGCATGCAAAGTTAGCTGAGTATGATAACATCTCTCACCGTGAGTTTCCAGGTACCCAACAGCTTGTACAAGCAGCCCCGTACTCCACACATCTGAAGGATTACCCACAGAAGTCCACAGCGAACCCAGTCACAAGTCTTCTCCAAGTCCACAAAGCACATCCGGATGAGAAAACCCCCAGGCTTACTCAATAATCTGTTAGTAAAGATTTGGTCCAAAGCCCAGACAAAATGCACATATTGTTATTCCTGTATCCAGAATTGGCTGCCAGTCTTATCCTTCCTGACAGTAGCATGGCACTTACAAGGAAGGTGGAGGATTAAGAAATTCTGATAAATGAACACAGCCTCTGGTCCCTTTTCTTAAAAATGATGACCATCAATCCAGTTTTCCTGCCCAAGGACCCTTTTTCTTGAGGGGGTATGTGATATTTTACTTTCCTTTCAACCAAGACATTCTCACAACATTGAAAACCTTCAAAGCATTTCTGGGCAAATCTCATTGACACTTAAGCTACATTATCTGAGTCTGAAATGGCAACGTTTTTTTTTTGACAAAATTGAACTCTGTGTTTTACCTCCTTTGCTAAACTCAGCTCAGGTAGTGTTCCCTCTTTCCTACCTGAACTGTTGAAGTCCAGCTGATATTCGCTCTCCATGGCCTCTCTGAACATCATCTCTGTCAGAAGATTTTGCTTCACTGACTGCAGCCACAGCAACCGTTCAATCAAATCTAATCAGGCACACCATGACTCCTTCAGTTAGACAGCCTTGGCAAGAGGTGTTTCCTTGAGTTGCAGGCATGGTAGGTACTTGTACTTACAAGCTTCAGACCACTGCTACATTACAGCAGCTTCCACAGTGAACAGGGTCCATTTACTACTCTTTGGCTCCTTAACGACACTTAAAGGGGGAAACTGAAACCACTTGAGCTGTAGAGCTGACACAGTTAGCTAAAAGTAATAGACACAACTCTACAGACAAGCAGTGCAAATAATAAGCTGTAGAATAGAAATATTTAGATATATGTAATGGCAAAATATAAATGGCAAATAGTGGCTGGAAACAACAGCTAAGGAAAAGCATGAGCTTAACTAGCTTAAAATAAAGTTACTTTAGCCATAATAATAGCAAAACTGTTCAATTCTTTAGGAAAGTGAATGTTTTGAAATAGAAATAGACAGGTGACATTTGAGCTTAGAATATTGACTAAAGACGTTAGCTTAAAAAAACCCATTAAAACAATAAGTTTAAAGTAATGGCTACTTGTTCACTGAAAAATAACAAATAATGGCTGAAATCAATATCTAAAGTTAAAGGCCTGTACACTCTGCAATAACAGAGACGGTTGTTTGTGCCAACAACAAGAACAAACATCGTCTTGGCTGGAATATTTCTGACTTCATAAGAAACTTTGTTTGCTGTGCTTTGGCAGGGGTTTGCAAGGGTCAGTGTCCGAGTCCTCACATGATGTGTTGTTAGATTTTTGTACTTCCTCACCTTCTCGGCCAGCTGTTCCTCAAAAATATCCTTGTTAAAACATTTGCATCAGTATAAGTGACAACTTTCTACTTCTAGCTTTTCCACATTAACCATGCATCACTTCAAATTTCTGACTATTCATTCATTAACTTTTTTACACCGCTTATTCCAATTCAGGGTCACGAGGAAGCTGGAGCCTTTCCCAGTAATCAGCAGGCGAGATGCCGGGTACACCCCGGATAGGTCGCCAGTCCATCGCAGGGTCAACACAGAGAGACAAACCACTTAAGCTCACCCTCACTCCAAGGGAGAATTTCAAAGTGACCAATTAACCTAACATGCATGACTTTGGACGGTGGGAGGAGTACCCACACATACAAGGAAACTCCACACAGAAAGGCCGCAAGAAAAACACAAGATCATTCTTTTCTCTCAGCCCTGAGAGAGAAAATAAATTTCTCTTTTTCTTGTGGCGTTTTCAGGCTTTAAAGAGACACGTAGTTTTAAATAACATTGGCAACATTTTCCAAATCATTCGGAAAGTGTACGTTTTTATGGAAGCCCATTTCCGCCACTCAGATGAAAGAAAAACAACTTGCATCTCATAATTATGACTTAACTATCTAATAACTCATTTTTATGACTTAGCTATCTCATGAGATACTATCTCATCATTTTGACATAGCTATCTCATTATTATGAGATAGCTATCTCATAATTATGAGATATGAGATATGAGATTATCTCATAATTATGAGATAGCTGAGTTATAATTATGAGATACAAGTTGTTGTTTTTTTTTTATCTGGGTGGCAGAAATGGGCTTCCATACATTTAAAACAGTTAAAGTAGCTAAAAGTCTTAGCCATAAGCTCAAAGTAGTGACTAAAAACAGCTAAAAAAAACACACAAAAAAAAAACCCACATTTAAAATAGTAATGGGTAAATGGTAAAAATGTATTTACTAAAAACAACAAATAATGTTAACCAACCATAAGTAAGGAGACATATGCTACAAGCCAAAAGTTTGGACACACTTACTCATTAGTTTTGATGAAAAAGTGTGTCAAAACTTTAAACTGATAGCTATAATAATGGCAAAATTGTTTTGTAATAGATGTAGTGGACAGGATGTCTTTAAGTTATATTTAAAAGTTACAAGTAGTGACTAAAAATGTTAGCTGAAAACAAATAGTTAGCTAAAAGTAATGGAAATGTGACTACAAAGGCAAAAGTATATTCCGCTGTTACTCTGTGGACAACACCCAGATTAAAATCAGTTAAATCAAGCTTTTAGATTCAAAGGAGATAGATGAAGGACATCATGATTTCATGCGTGGGTGTATAGAAAAGATAGAGAACCCTAACAGGGCAGATAGAGAATTGTCTTCAAACACAAACAAGTTTTTGCATTTCCGTAACTTAATGAGTAATTTATTGCATCTCTCAAAATATAAATCTCTCTCATCGTGAAGTCAGGAGCACATGGCTCATATTCTCCCCAGACAGAGTCTATTTTCAACCTAAGATTTAGATCCGGCTGCACAGTGTTGACACCGCATCTTTCTGCTGCTCAGGCCTAAATGGAACAAGCATCCTGCGAGGCCCTGTGAGTCATCCGATGGTCTATCATACCATCCCTCAACCTGGTTAGGTGTGGTAATTATATTCTAAGTTCATCCAAAGATGACAAAACACTCATAAAGATGTCAAACAAAAAAAGTATTTATTCTCAGTGGTAAAGATGAGAGTGTTAGGTGGACAGTGACAAACCAGTGAGGATGTGTCAGGGACGACAGCAAGCTTTTGACAAGGCATCCGAACAGCGTTTCCCAAACATACTCTTTTTGGTAGGGTCACCTGTGTGGCCAGCCCCCACAGAATTCAGTCTGAACACATAATAATTCCAGTGGGTGACGGGAATAAAAAGAAAAGAAAACATCAAACAGCCACAGGTAGATTAGGTTTTTTTTTTCTTGTTTGTCGTCCTTCGCTTCAAGAGCATCCCTGTAGACGGTGACTCAGCTCCGTTTGAAGAGGAGTTCAGTCTTACCTTCTCTGCCATCGTCTTTCTTATCCTTTGCTTCACATCCTGCAGTAAAGGGTTCACTGTGCTGATTGCTCAGGGTGCATTCAGCAGGAATATGGCTTGAGTGCTGATGTTTTAACCTTGTATAAAAGTCATAGATGAACATAATGTGTGCCACTGGTGCTATTACCAAACAATCCATAAAATCAGCACGGGACACAAAGGGTGGATGCAGCACGGGGTACGTTTTAGATAAATAAATAGCTTTGCTTATAAGATGACATTGCCTGAAACACAAGGGAGATTGTGCATTAGCTGTTAGCCACTGAGGTACTATAAATCAAGGATCATGTACTGTAACTGTAAAACCTACAGGGTCATGTCTTCTATCGTCTACTCTGCATGCTATAAAAGAGGGTCTATAACAGATATACATTAAAATGCTATCAGTCTCTACATTATTAGTGCGTGCTACTTGGTTATGTGTTTGTTTGTGACCCCATCTTCCTTCTCATTAAGCATTAAATCAGCACCTTGATGCGACTGCTGATTTTCTATCTCCTGATCTCTTCGGGTTACAAGTGCTCGCTGATTCAGCCCACCTCCTCCTCCTCCTCAGTTTTCATGTCAGTGTCACAAAATTGCCTTCACCGGAAGGTTCAGTGCAATCCAGGCAGTGTGCTCTGTGATTTTCTCTCCCGTTTACCACAATCGACCATTATCTAATAATATTCTGTCTATCATCTTCTTGTCTCTCCACCGATTCATCTCTATCTTCATTTTTTTTAATCCGTCCTCCATCTTTTACACCTCTCCCCTTCCCTCATTTCAGATCAGTGTGTGTTTGTGTTAATGTGGCGTGTGTTTCTTTCCCTGTGTGAACACATATCAGTGTGTGTCACAGTGCACTGAGGTCATGGCAGGAGCGGGATTTCTGCCGGAGAATCTTGCTGCCCCGGTGGCGGCTCATTTCCCTGTAGCGGCCCCGATCCCGGTCGCGGTCTCGGCCGTATGAGCGCGGTACCAAACCCGCTAGAAAGCGCTTGGCGCGGCTTGTTAAGCTCTCCCTGCGTCCCGACCCTGGGTCGCCGTCTGTCCACCCTGGGCCCACGCAGTCCCCCCTCGCCGTCCGCACCGCCGCCTCCAGAAGCTCGTTCGTGCCATGGTCTAAGGAGGCTGAGAGCTCCAGGTAGAGGCAGTCGTACATCATGGCACTGGACTGGGCCTCTGTTGAGAGAGAGAGGACGATATATCTTTTTTTAGAAACGGAGGCTTCTCAGAGAGGCAGCTGCAAACGGCAATTAGAGGCAGTGAGTTGAAATTTACGGACATTAGATCATGAAAGCAGCATAGAAACGACCCAGCTGCTCTGTGTTGTATATCACCACTAGATAATATCTCTACACCGAGTGCTCACTCACTACCATTTGGGAGAGACTCTATTAGCCTCTAATGTGTTTTTCACACCTGTCTGACCTGAATTGTGACAAATTGAGTCAGTTAATATAATTTACTGTAGATATTGGACTTTCCTCTTTGTTTACTGAACATATGAAATCTCTCCTAAAATCCGAGGAAGAGAAAGTCACAAATGTAGAAATATTTTTCTGGTATTATTAACAAATGAAAAATAAACTGATTTAATACAACAAAAGCAGCTCTTTCAAAATGTTTATATTCTTGATCTTGGAAATGTTGGTTTCATAAACAAAGTTCCTTCATAAAAAAGATGTACAATCGCAATTCCAAGAAAAATTAAGCTAAAATTAACAAATGGACAAAAAGAAAACCACATGCATTGTCAAATTTGAGACATTTTCCTATCTTAATTAAAATATGAGCTCATGTTAAATTTGATGGCCTGTAAATGGCCGGGTGTACCCTGCCTGAAGTAATTTTGATGTGATGCAAAATCAATCTCATGTAGAAAAGCAATGGCATCCCAGTTGTACAGTACAGTATGGTGGTGTTTCTTCATGCCTGTTTGTGCTTCTGGAGTCTCTGAGTAAATTAAAGGAATGATGAATGCATGCATTTAATCTTAACATTCTCTTTTCTTGCCTGCTAATTGCTGGGATAGGCTCCAACCCCCCCGAGACCCTGAATTGGACTAAGCAGTACAGAAAATGGATGAATTCTCCTTTCCAGCAAGGAACAAAGAAACGTTTTCTCTTCACACATTTAAATTAATCTACTTTAAATCTTTGCTTCAGAGTTTTTTTCCTTAATTGAAAGCATATGTTGTTTTACTTCATTTATATTACTCTAAAGCACGCAGCAAATAGATGTATGATACGTCATTGAATAGTGCTCATGGGAAATGTAGTGCCAGGGCAAATAACTAAAATGATTTGCTTCATTCATCTCCCTGCCAAACTGGGCAGTAAGTTTTCATTTATATCAGCCAAAATGAATTTTAACCCACATTTGGTAGGTCGGTCGGTGTTAATGTAGAGCCCTGAGTAGTCGGATACTTGTACTTGAAACACGTGCAGCAGCACAAAAGAATCCTTAAAAAAGAAAAGAGGATGAATTCTGCATTTGTTTATTTTATTTCTTTATATCTTGTTATTCTATTTTATTTATTTGTTCATCTGCTTTTATTCACTCTTATTTCTGTATTCTATCCTATATTATTGCTATCTATCTATCTATCTATCTATCTATCTATCTATCTATCTATCTATCTATCTATCTATCTATCTATCTATC
>JAOXYM010000008.1:7516262-7528461 GCA_028567055.1 Leptatherina wallacei | reverse complement strand
TCTATCTATCTATCTATCTATCTATCTATCTATCTATCTATCTATCTATCTATCTATCTATCTATCTATCTATTTCTAATCTTTATCTATTTATTGTTATAAATTTATTCAATGTCAAATTGTATTTTCTTTTGTTCCAGTCTTTTACTTTTAATTTTTTTCAATTTTTTTTCCTGTATTCATTTAAAAAAAATAAAATAAATGTAGGCGTTGAGGGGTTAAGTTGGTTTGCATAAGAACACAGCAGGTTTTCAGGGTTACTACACTGTATGACAGTGTTTTTGCTACTCCAGATTTCTTTTAGAGATTTTATTAATTTCTTCTGCATTTCCTAAACATGTCACAGACAGACCTTTGCTTTTAAGGCAAACTAACTGTGCTAAAACAACACCAGAGGGCCCTAATTAATAATTTGTGGACCTGCCAAATACCGTATATCAACCGACACAAGTGAACTTAAAAGCATAAAAAGAGACAGTCATGACAGCGCGGGGTTAATGCTGCCTCCAGCTGTGTTGCATAAGCTCGAATCTCTTTGCTGCCGCTCAAATGGGGGAAATGGTTTCCACCTCAGTGTGAGTCTCATGGGTAAGGACAGGTGACCGAGCTCCTTGTTGACGAGGCTCACTATCACAGCTAAAAGCAGCTGTTTGTGCCTGGTCAAACAGACCAGGATGATAAGGGAAGCTGACAGATACGGATCATTCTGTAACAAATGGCCATCATTGTCATCTCAAATGGATTTTTTTTCCCCCAGTTGCGCCTCAGCTTTTACCTTAATGCACAGAGATAATATCTGCGATGGGCTTTGTGCTGTAGAAAGTTTTACAGCAAATGATTGATTTTTAAAATTACTGTATGAATAGCATGTACTCAAGATAACAAGAAATGAAAGGAAGCTGGAAGAGGTCAGCCAAAGATAAAATGTGTGTGAGACAAACTTTTTTTTGTTTGCTATTAGTCCAGAAAATGATTTCAAGAGCACAATATTATCCTTCTAAAGCACTCAAACGGGAGAAAAAAACCAACAGGATAGGAAAACAAATGAAATAAGTACTTGAGAGCTTCAATAATTATTAGTATATACACAGCTGTCATTTTGAACACGCTATAACTGCTGAGTAGTTTTAGACTTCCCATTAACTACCTTTCGTCCCTATTACTATATGTCTCCGGCACATTAGGGGATTACAAATGTTCTCTTCTAACGAAAGGTACACATCAGAATGATTTAGTACAGTAAACTGCTGATTGTAAATGTGTTGCGTTTTGGATCATATTTGTTTTTATGTACTAACTGTGTTTAATGCACTTTGAATATTTTAGCATATTTCAGTTAACAATCAAAACAACCAAATGGTTTGCTTGGTGCTACCATTAAATGCAACCTTTTAAAGTAACTTCAAAAGGCAGAAAGGAAATATGACATCATGGTTTGGACTAAAATAAATTCCTTGTACCACACCGCTGTCACAGTTAAAGCTGAGAAAATACCTCCTTTCTAACCTCACATTCATGTAGGCAACTGGCCCGATCATGAGCCTAATTGTTCACATACGTGTGTAGTACGCTTTGTTACTGGAGGACTCCAAGAGGGGGCACATCAGAGACCTTAGACTGGATAGAGCTGCCATATTTGCTGGGTGCAAACAGAACAATAAGCATGTCGACAGTAGAGGAAGTTAGTGTTTGGTCAGTTTTTGGATCTTTTTTGACAATTAAAACCACCCAAAAAACAAAACAACGGCAACAGCATTCTCGTAGAGGCCCCTGAACTAAGCACGACATGGCTTGTCTTTAGTAGTCCTGTCAAATCTTACGCTGCTCCCACGGGTTAATATTGCTGGAGAATTCATTTCTAAGGACGTACACAAACAAGACTTTAAACAAATACGACCATGATAATTAAATGGTCGCCTCTTTCCCATTACATCTAATGGGAAAGAATACTGGTATATCCTCAGGCTTATGCTTTACATGCCTGATTGACACTTTAGGTGCAGTTGCTATTGTGGCCACTAAATAGTGATGGAAATCACAACTTTGATCAAGATATTAAATGATATTGATGCAATGGACAATGAGTCGATGTTTGCTGATGTCATCAATTCTGCCACATTGTGATTTTGATTCAGAGCCAGAGACTGATAGGAAATTATATCACATGCTTATTTAACACAATCACCTCCATTCATATCAAATCACAAAAAGAAACTCAAACATCAGGATATATTTTCATTTCTGAGTTCAGGTTTTTTAAATGAAAAACATGGACTGTACCATATTCTGTATATTGATTTAAACTAATGAATTTGTTACACCTCTAATAATTAATAGGGAATAATAAACAACCCAGTGGATTACAGTCTCCCCCTGTATCTGCAATGAGAAAAAAAATGAATAAAACAGAATTTTGTGATACGACTTGGCATAAGTATCCTAATTCAATGTCCTCTTGAGGATGTTTTTTTGATGTTTTAAAATGAAGGTTATTTATCAGCGAGTTGAGTTTCCTTTATTGTCACAGATGGATCTTCTAGCAGGGGAATGAGCAAACTAACCACAGAGCTTCCATGTTACAACTCCACTGCCAAGACAACTGACCTAATAAAGACCATGTGATAAGGCTGAGAGCGGCAGGACAGGCTTGTAAGTGGACATCAATATCATAAGGAAAACCAAAGGCAACCATGACTGAAAATCCTTTTTTTATATATTTTTATCCCCAGTTACATCGTTATATTTGATTTATGGGAAGCAGTTTGCCCATTTGTTAGTTTTTTCCCTTTGGCTGTATTTACACAATGTGAGTGTACAATAAACCCTGCAGAGAATAAATAAAAAAAGACATAGATTTGATCTGGGTATAATAATCTACCCACACAGGGGCTGATGGTGGGTGATGTAAGCGTGCGGGGGGGACAAAACAAATCTAACCAGATCAATAATAACACTAACACTAACAACAGTGACAGCTGATTGAATGATCTGTACAAATGTTTTGGGGAAACTGGAGAGAAGAGCACAAAACAAAAGGAAAGAGGAGAGATCCAGAGACCCATTGAGAGGAAACCAGAAAAGCAAGGATGTCTACACGGAGGAGGAAAAGAGAAGGAAGAAAAAGTTTCGACAGGGTGAGAAGAGACAAAAGGGGATGAAGTATAAAGTAAAATAAGGACATGTGAAGAAGAAGAGATGTAAAGGGAGAAGGGCTAGCAGGAAGAAGGAGACAAGACAAGATGAAAGAAGAGGAAATGAGGACAGGAGGTGAGGCAAAAAGAGAGGAGAGGAGACGGGGGTGAAGAAAGGTGAGAACAAATGAGGAGAAGAGAGGAGACAAGATGGAGACTTTACCTTTTTGCTGACACGGGGAAAAGAAACAAGGGAGAAAGAAGAAGACAGACAATGAGAGAAGTGAGAGAGGCAATGAGAGGAAGCGGAAGAAACATGAGTCAAAAAGAGAAAAGAGGGGAGACGCTTAAAGGACATGGCAAGCAAGGTGGCAGATACAATGGACATGCAGGAAGAAAAGAAAGGAGACAAAAAGAGAAAAGCAGACAGAAGGAAGAGAGACAGAAATAATGTCGATTATGCAAACGGAGCCAGAGCGCATATTAATCAAAGCCCAGAGGAGCTGGTCCATCCCCGCCATCGTACCAAGCAAATGATAAATATGTTCCAGTGTGACACTGTGTGTGGCGGTGAGTGTGGTGAGGATGGGGAGAGACAGGAGGAAGGTGAGAGATGGCAGAATTGAAGTGTCACTGTACATGCCATAAATAGACTTTATGACTTCAGCACTCCCAGCCAGACCCCCGGGTTCTTTATGGAGGATGTTAGCTACAGGGCAGGCCAGTCAGCGTCCTCTGTCAGGCTCACATATCAGAAACAATCCGTGTGGTCTGTCTGAAGAGAACATTAGAACATTCTTGTCAGGCGCCTCAGGAACTGGGATGGGGGTATTTCCATATCGCTGACCACAATGATGCGCCTGGGATACGATTTTTTTTTTTTTCATGGAGACAGATTATGCTGAGTAAAGGCATCTCTCAAAATACATTCCTTGCTTCTTTGTCCAATTCATCTTTCCATCCATATCAAGTGCACATTGCAGCTAAGACTGAGGAAATAGTCAAACTCAATGGTCTCAAGCTTTGCTGCTAAGAGCCTGATTATATCTCTTACATCTCTCGCACATGGCTGAACTTGTCCTAAATTATTGCCACTGAGCTTACACCAAACAGTAAATGCAAACTCTACTAAGGTTAAAGTTAAAGTTAGCTGGGCTTCTATGGCCATTTTTGATAAGCGTTTAGACTATGAGAAATAAGCGTCCAATGATTTACAAAAAAGTTGATGAGATCCTTTGAGGAGAAATGAGTGAGAATTGAAACATCTTTGTGAATCAAGTCTTTAACTTGGCAGTTCATCTTTGTTCACTTGTGTGACAGCTGCTTCGACAAGTTAGACTTCAACAAATCTCTCACATGGCAGCAGTATTTCACAAAGTCAATTCAGCAATTTCTGAATGGCAACAAAAGGGAGATTTTTAATTAACTCTGCAGGCTAGTAATATCTTTCAAATCAGTGCAAATAAATAAAGAAAACTGTGACAAAGATTTTTTTTCTTAAAAAAAGAGAAAAGAGTTCAAAATCACATCAGCAATATTTGACTGCCACATGAGCTCCAGCCTCCATGTGCTCCACTATGCTCAGTCTGAGGCTTTAAGAACTCAATTGTGGTTCTTTCCACGACAGGAGAATAAGCCCTAACACACACTCGCACAACACATCACACATTCCTCCAAATGAGTTCCCCATTCATACACAGCATACTAATACAGCGGCCCTTCCCTCTTCTTCTCATCCCTCTTTATCACAGTCCCTGCTTTTAAACAGCCTCGCTGACAGAGAGACGATGCTGAGAGATGAGTGCTGAGCTTGTTAGCACATCTGATGTGTTTATGTGTGCAGCTAGCTGTGCACAACCAGTCAGGTCCATATATATTTGGACACGGACACGAGTTTTGTTATTTTAGCTGTTTACCAAAACATATTCAAGATACAGTTATATAATCAATATGGGCTTAAAGTGCAGACTCAGCTTTAATTTGAGTGTATTTACATCCAAATTGGAAGGAAAGTTTAGGAATTACAACTCTTTAAAATGTAGCTGTTTCTTTTTCAAGGGACCAAAAGTAATTGGATAGTTAACTCTAGAGCTATTTCATGGGCTTTGTGGGCTATTCCCTCTTTAATCCATCATCAATCAAGCAGGTAAAAGATGTGGAGTTAATTCCAGCTGTTGCATTTGCATTTGGAAGCTGTTGCTGTGAGCCCACAAGATGCAGTCAAACGAGCTCTAAATGGATGTGAAACAGACCATCCTTAGGCTGGAAAAACAATAAAGAGAGATAGTATAAATGTTAGGAGTGACTGCATTCTGAGAGGAAAAAAAGTGCAATGGTAAGCTTGGGAACTCAAACAGGTATGGGGGTCCATGGAAGAAAACAGAGGTGGATGTTTACAGGATTCTTTCCATCATGAAGAAAAATCCCTTCACAACATCCATCCAAGTGAAAAACAGTCTCCAGAAGCAGGTGTATCAGTATCTAAGCTTACCATAAAGAGAGGACTTCATGAGGGCAAATACAGAGGGTTCTCCACAAGGTGCAAACCATTAATCAGCCTCAAGAATAGAAAGTCCAGATTAGACTTTACCAAGAACTATCTAAAGAAGCCAGCTCAGGTCTGAAACAGAATTCATTCGACAGATTAAACTAAGATCAACCTGTACCAGAATGACGAGAAGAAGAAAATATGGAGAAGACTTGGAACAGCAAATCTTCTGTAAATTATGATGGAGGTAGTTAGATGGCATGGTCATTCTGTGGCTTCCCCCGGCTCTGAATCACTGGTGTTTATTGATGATGTGAACCAGACAGAAGCAGAATCTGAAATTACAGAGATTTACTTTCTGCTCAGATTCAGCAAAGTTGATTGGATTTCTTGTCATAGTACAGATAACCAATGACCCAAAACATACTGCAAACATAAGGCAAAGAAGTGGAATATTCTGCCATGGCTAAGTCATCCATCAGATCCCAACACAATTGACCAAGAAGTTATAGTGCGTTCCAGTTGTCTTCAGAACTCGGAATCCAAGATAATCTGGTCGGAAATGACGAAGCGATCTCGGGATTCTGAGCTGGGAACTCGTAATTCGCAGAGGACCGAGAGAACCCAGATTTATAGATGGCTGTGCCCTGTACCACTATTAAAATTATTCATAATACATTTTGTGTCTGTTAGGTCTCTAGTATAAATAACTGCGGATGTTGTTATCATAATTACCTTGTTACGGAGGGCTTACTCATGAAAAATTGCATCTATATGTGTGGTTTATTATTCACTTATCACTAAAACTGGCTGGAGTTTTCATAGTGCAAGTTTTTTACAATGGGTCTGTGATTTACTAGTTTATCAGCATTTGTAGACACTCACAAATTAGTTGTTTTGGAGACGTCTATTTTTTCTGAGTTGGTGCCACTGGAAGGCCAACAAACTGGTAATGATGTTGCTTACTCTCGCCCGCTAGGAATTCCGAGACAACTGGAATGCACCATTTACCTTGTTAAGACAAAATTTAAGGCAGAAAGACCAAAACAAACAGGCAACAACTGAAGACAGCTGCAGTAAAAGTCGCGCAAAGAATCACAAAGGAGAAAATGCAGTGATTGGTGATGTCCATGGGTTCCAGACTTCAGGCAGTCAATGTCTGCAAAGGGTTCTCAACAAAGTGTCCATTTACTTTTGAGCCCCTGAAATCAGGAGATTTCACATAAAAATGGTTACAATTCCTAAATACTTCACAGGATATTTTTGTTCGACCCCTTGAGTTAAACCTGAAAGTCTGCACTTCAATTACATCTCAGTTTTTTCATTTCACTGTGGTAGCATGCACAGCCCAAATCAAGGAAATTGTGTTATTGTCTTAATATTTCTGGGCACATAAAGATACTAACAGCAGTGCTGCTTGAGGGAGATGATGCAAAATGAGATGTGCCCGCTGGAAAGCAAAAGAAAACAAAAAAATCCCGAGAGCCGAGGGGCACAGTGACAAAGGATAGATCTGCATCTTTAATCTTTACAAAAACGCTTTTCGACCGCATCTGTATACCTAAATTACAAAAAGTAAACAAGGTCAAACTGTGCTGTCAGACTCTCCTCCTATTCCACTCCACTCTGCACCAGTTTCTGTTTGAAACATTAATGAAATGCAGAAAGTGGGTTGGCCTGGCAGCTCTGCATAAAAATTCACCCACAACAACAAGGTTCTAACTCGCATGCCTGTGGTTTGATCTCTGTTCAGAGGGTTCTGTAGGATTGATTTGGATTGATTTGCATGCATCGTAGTAAGACGTTATTCCTGTAGTTTGATGCAAAATGCTAACGTAAGCAAGCTCACACTTTTAGCATCGTCACCTGTAGCACAGAGTACGGCTAAGACTGATGGGAAGGTCTCAGAGACAACAACAGGCCAGCCACAATTAACGATCGCCTTAGAAAATGTCAGTATCATAACAGCTTCAGGAAACAAGAGATTAAAAATCACCTGTTTATGAGCACTAATAACAATTCCAACAGTTGTTAAAACACAAAATATTCCAACTTGCTGGTGCAGCTATTTAAGTCGGAGATCTTCAGTCATCATGATTTATTAGACGTGTATCCGAAAGGAGCATGTTTCTTTGTAAATATGAAATTTTAATGTTGTGTGTTTAAGTCGTACATTTCTACACATACAGCTGAGCTAGAAATGTGAATAATTAAGTCATTGTGCTTTAAATTTTCATCCTTACTGTTCATCACTAAGAGCCTAGCAAACAATCTTGCAAAATAGAGCCTATCATATATTTTCCACTCTATGCACCAACAATAGATGATAAAAATTTTGCCCCTTGAGGAGCTGAGAACCAGGCATTTATCCTATGTTATTGTAAACAGTGAAGAAATTGATTTGGTTGATGAAAGAGAGATCTCCCTAGAGTCCAAAACACAGAGGGTAATTGTATAAAGCACACTCCCACTGTTGCATTTATCAACAACATATTTCCATTTCAGGCTTTTAGGAACTCTAATTCATTACAACCAGAAGCACAAGCATCAGTATCTACCAGATAACTATAATTACAAGATATTTGCCCTTTGAGATTTTCTGTTTGGAAAGCTGCTTGGAAGGCAAAACAAAGACACAAAGATTGCTTTAAGTTTTACTTGCGTGTCTCTTATCTTGAGTCACTCACCCAGAAAACTGGGGTTTGTTAAATCTTGTTGGTGCTCCAGCAGACTCAGACTAACAGCTCGCCGTGTCCTGCCCACGCTAGTCACTGCTCCTATAAGCCTGTCATGCTTTTTATACCGTCTGTCACAATAATACCAATAGACATAATTAACAGCAGATTTGTTATTTTTTTCAAAATTTTCTCTATTTTTCTGAAACAATGGGTCACTGATTTCAGACTTAAATAGAAGCTGGCACTCGGATTGCTTGCTTTGCTGTGACAGGTTGTAATATTTTCAGACAAATGCTAACACTCCCACTGGTTCCTCTCTGAGAACTGTTCTTGCTCTTTTTAGTGGTTGTAATCAACAAACTGCTTCCATAACTTTAAAACTAACATCGGTCACCCCCCTATCATAACTAAGCTAACTTGCTAGCTCACCTCCTTTCCTGAAGCTTTAGATAAACAAGTTAAATCTGGTTATTTTTAGTCATTTTCCGTTGTCTAATTGCAAACTGACCAAGAATGAACCTCCCACTGATGCAATCTTTGTCCACTGACCTTAGTAATGGAAAAGTTTTTAAGGGAGCTGCTGTTTTCTCTCTCTGTGCTCACAAAGCAATCCTTGTTGCACTTCTTATCACTTCTGTGGTGTGCCTGATGAATGTGGACAGAAAACTCTTTATCAGAACGGCCACGGAAAGAGCAACAGAAACTACATTAGCTAAGATCATCCACATCGTTGATAATTAATCATTTAAACAGAGTTTCTTTTTTCTTTGCACAGTTTGTGACCTTACAGTGCAGATATATAGTCATGTGCAAAAGTAATTATACTTTTCATTTCTTAAGTTGTACATAATCAGTGTGTGATAAAAAAAAGATCTTGTCTTTGCCTTAAAATTGGTTATGAACAAGAATAAAATACACATTACACTGTGTCAATATCTATTTGATCAGCATTAAGCCAAAGTATAGAAATAGTGCTCAATAAACTAGTACACACAGCATAATTCAGAAGCTAGTAGAACCACTTTTAGCAACAATAACGGGAATAAAATGTTTTCTATACGATGTTATCTTTCTCACAATATTGTAGAAGGGTTTTAGGCCAATCTTCTTAACATCAGTATATGGGGCTCTATTGAAGTCCCATTGCAACGATTCAATCGGACATTGATCTTCACTTAATCTCTATTCACATATCTAATCTTTCTTTTTCAGCCATTCTGTTATAGATTTGCTACTGTGTTTGGGATTATTGTCCTGTTACATGACTCCATATCTAATGAGCTTTAGCTGCCTGACAGTTGGCCTCATATTACCTCTAGAAAACTTTGGTATACAGAGGAGTTCATGGTCAACTCAATGACTGCAGGGTGTCCAGGTCCAGTGGTTGCAAACCCCCCAATTATCAGCTCTGCCCCATCATGCCTGACAACTGCTGTGAGGCATAAGGCTGATATGGTGTCTTTGGTTTACACCAAACATGGTGGTATGTATTATGGTCAAACACTCCCATTTTGACCTCATCTGTCTAAGGACATGGTTCTAGAGGTTTTGTGTTTTGTAAAGATTTAATTGTTCAAACCTGCTGTTCTTGCCTTCCAAACAAGTCATACTTGTTCAGTCTTTTTCTAACCGTGCTCTCACGAGCTTTAACAATTGACATGCAAACTGGAGCTAGACTGGAGTCTGAGATGCAGCTCTTGAGCCTTTTTTCTTTCTTCCAGTTTCTGTCAATAAGAGTCTCCCTGGACAGTGTTTCCACTACCACATACTTTGGTCCCTGCCCTCCCAAGAAGGCCAAGTTTATTTTACCCTCTCCTCTCTATATCGTGCACGGCAATATCTCCACCCCCCTCCCTGGCCACCGTCGCCAGGAATTAGGAATCTAGGAATTGGTAACAACAAAATGACTTCTTTTATCATGTCCTGATGTGTAAAACCTTAGAAGTGGATCTGGGTATACCTTCCTCTAGATACAATACTGCAGCTAGTTAGCTGGAGCAGGTTGTCTCTGCAGCCAGCAGCCAGTTGAACTTGTGTTTTGGTTTAGAAAAAGGCAAAAGAAAAGAATCACAAGGTTTCTAATTTTCACATACCTCCTATGTGAAGGTGGAGGGGCTGGGCAAACAGCTGTGAGTTTGCAGGATGCTACAGAGCAATGTTCCACCTACCCTCTGAACTGATTTCACGGGAACGAACAAGGTCGCTCTTGTTGCCGACCAAGATGATCGGTGTCTGCGGCTGGGACTCCCTGAGAAGGAGGCGTAGCTGGGCAGTGCGGTGGAAACTTCGCCTGTCAGTCACTGAGAAGACCAGGATACACACGTCACACTGCAGAGTGGACAAGTCCTGGGGAGTGCAAACACACACATGGATAACACAAACATCACTTAAGTGGAGCAGATAAGGATGTACACACACAAGTCAGGTGACAGGTGGATACTATACATGACACGAGATCCTTTAAATGCTATCAACACGTTTCACATTTCTGTTGCATGTAAGTGAATAGTCATTGAAAGGGCTTCAGAGTCAATGCCAAGCAGGCGCCAGTCAACTTTTTATCACTGTCCCATGAGAGGACGCAGAGGAGGCTTTTGCTCAACTTGACTGTGCGCACGTCATGCTTCACTTTGAATCTCCTGACCCTCTTAACAATGACCACTAACAGCTCGTCGGGGCTTCCTGTCACAGAGGCTCAATTAGCCCGAGTGGCTCTGGCAAAAACAGCAGCTTGTAACTGCCTGGAAGCATCTCTGTCCTCTCCAGCTCTCCCTCCCTGGTTCAGTCAGCCACATCTACATTAGGCTGAAGGTGGTTCACTGGTGCACATTGGGTCATGAGGAGATTTTTACTTCCATACTCTGTCTACTTCACTCGTGCTTTTGTTTATTTTAATGAGAAAATCTGGAAGCAAACTGGAGAAACCAATGATCCAGAGCTGATCTCTTGTTGACCCACTTGTTTATTGCGGTCCCTGCATCGTAATATCATTTTAATCTTGTTAGATTAAGGATTTAGTGACTTCAATTCCCTGTACTTATGAATAAAATGACTATTATGGACTGTCCTCATGGAGATTGGATATTCATTTAAGGTGCAATATAGAAAACCATTAGATGTAGCAGCAGAGCAGCACAAACTCAATATAAAGCAAATGGTAATGGAAGCCTATCAGGCTACTCATTCATTTCACTCAGATCTTTTTAGCCAAAGAATTTGGAGGAATATTGCTCAATCTGCACATGTGAGGACGGTACGGCAGGACTGGCTGCGACAACACAGGGTGGCTTACAACAGGATTACAACACACAAAGAGGGAGACTGACTGTTCTCTTTGTAAAACTGCTTCAAACCACAGGAACCTTTCTCAGGAACCAGGGTCCCTCAGTAGTTCCTTTCCTCAAGCTTTTACATTCCCACCACAAGAACTAGGGCCAAAACAGAGTTCATAGCAAGAAATGTCAGCCCTAGAAATAGACCTGGTAAGGAGTCTTTTTGAAACAACCCTGAACCCCTTGAGTTGAGCGCTGAACATATTGAATACTCCAATTGATGGAGTACTCATGGCATTTTATTCCCACCTTTCTGTCTCAGCTATATTTACTCCTAAAAAAGAGAAATTATTTCTCCCTTACCCCTCTCCTGTCATGCCTCCATCACATCAAGGCGTAGATCGCCCTGAGCTTCCTCAGTTTTAATGAAAAGAAAATGGAGGCTATTGTGTTTGGGCCAAATGGCTCCAGTGGCCCCTCCCCAGTTGATCTGGGCCTCTTGTCTGGCTTTTTAAAGCCAACAGTCACTAACTTGGGTTTTGAATTGGACAGAGATTTTAAACTAGATCGCCAGATTAAATCAGTGGTAAAGTCCAGCTTTTTTAACCTTCGCCAGCTCGCTAAGGCTAA
>JAOXYM010000008.1:7476772-7506535 GCA_028567055.1 Leptatherina wallacei | reverse complement strand
CTGTATGTTATTCTCAATTTTGACACCAAAATTTTAATCTTTACTGCAAATGAATATCGGCCCTAAATATCGGTTATTGGTCTCCTTAAGCACCAATAATCGGCATCGGTATCAGCCCCAAAAACAATATTGGTCGATCCCTACTTCTTAACTAGTAGATCCACTTAATAACTATTAGAACCTGCAGTGTTATTTGTACATCGGATAATGAGCCATAATTATGTTAACTAGTTAACATACTTAACAGACACGTGGTCACCTGTTGAATTGCATCAAGCAAAAATGTTAAAGCAACACATTAGAAGTACCCAACCTTAAAACTCTGTGCTTCTGACCAATTTTGATAGTACACTGACATTCATTATGTACATTCCTGGAGGGTCATTGCCCTGCAGTGTCCCGGCCCGGGCTGAGAAATCACAATTCACAACCATTTTTCCAGCCCAGGGCATTACGTGACAGCTTTATGGCACAATGTCACACGCCAGCAGATGGATATCAACCCCCAGGTATGTCACAATTACTTAATTTCACAATAAATCACCCTATCAAACACCATGATTAATTAATTGTAAAGATCTCTCAATAAAGTCACTTTCCTTAAAAGATTATATCTAAACCATGAAGGCAGATCAGCGTAACTTGCACACGGGGAAAAAAAACAAAGTTACACCACAATCGCTGCACCACAACAAAAATCTGTTGCTTTGTTTTCATTCAGTACAATTTGCAGAAGAGGCTTGCTGGAGTGGGACAGTATGGCAGAGGAAGAGTTGTTCCCTCTAAACAAACTAATTAAGTCATTATTGTCAGACTTCTTTGGTTACAATATAGAAGAAGTTGCCAAAAATTCCAATAGGCAAATCTTTTGGGTGCAGAACATCCCATCAACTGATTTTTCTGTTGGATCAACCAGTAAAATTAAAAAATCCCCAAGTTTTTGGTTTCAGGTTTACTGCCATTATATGTCATCACATTACATTATAGCACAAGATGGCTGCCACTGCTTTTACTATATTCTGAGTCTTCCCTCAATCCTTTAAAAATCATCAAAATAAAGTGTAGCCTATATAGTGAAATATAATAGTGGAAATATTACTGCTGGTAAAGATAAATCTTACTTCAACTTTTTGATTTTTGATTTTTTTTTACCAAAGTAGGAATATTTTATAAGATATAATTTGAGGCCTGGGCGCACATGGTGACCGATGACAAACTTTGTTTTCCCTTCAAGGCTTCAAAGATTCTTTACAATACAGGAAAGCAAGTCTGATATTGAAGGTGATTGCATGTTTGCTGTACAAAAAGCTGTTAAATGTAAAAAAAGAAGATGTATTTCTGTTATTGGGGTAAAATTATGGAATGCCATAAATATGTGCAACTCACTTATGGTTTTCAACACATTGTTTTGTAATAATATTTTTGAGGAATACAAGCAGGAATATTTTCTTTCTTTTAGTCTACTTCTTTCTTTTTTATCTGATATGTCTTTTAAAGTTTACATCCTTTTAGGTTCAGCCCTTGGTTCAGTGATTGCCTTTGTAAAGTGCTTCATAAATAAAGTTGGCTTGGCTTTTTTTCTTAATTTCTAAGTGATAAAATAAAACAGATTTTTAATTTGAATGTAGGTGAGGCATATAAGTGTTTAGCTTCTGCCTCAGCCTATTCAGTCTCAGTAGTTGGTTGACATAAAAATCTGCTTCATTGTTTGTACTTTTGTTCTGTATTATGGATGATGACTGACGACTGAATAAACCTAAACCTAAAAAAACCTTCATCACACAGCATTAAATGTTTTGCTTTCCCCAAAATTTTGAAAATTTTGTAAAAAGCCCATTATTTGCATGTTCCATTATGTTGTCGCATGACTTTAATGCTAACATACATAGGCGTGCACTTTAAAAAGCACTTATTGCCAGAGCCCCGCACAGCATCAGCAACCATTAAAAACGAGGACAGTGAAACACTTATCTGACATAATTTGCATAACCCGGTGTGGCTGTGCTAGCACTTAAAGTATTATTTTTTCCTATTGTGCAAAAAAAAGGCAAAATACACAAAACACTTTTGACCCTTTTTTGGGACTACTACATCATATTTGTGCATGTATTCGTCATTATACAACATGCTCCTGCCTGGAACAAAGATCCTGGACGATTACAATCTATTGGCTCCGAAGTTGTTTGCTTTGCAAAACAAGATTTATGAGCAAAGCAGCTTAGGGCCTTTACAAGTAAACAAAAGGTCAAAGACATCCCCACCTGCTTGCACAATCACGCACTCGCATGCACAGATAAATACATAAAGTCTCTTGCTACCATTTGGCTTTATCAAAAGCAAACATGTGCACTTTGCACACATCTGCCTCTTTGGCTTGTGCTTGTGCTCTGACTGGTTGTCAGAGCAGAATGAAAGAGCAGGCAGATCGATAAAGATGCAGGCGTGATGAATGGAGGGAACAAAAAAAGGACAGGAAAAGAAGCATGGAGAGGGAGGAGCAAACAGGAAGAGGGCTGTAAAACCTCGCTATGTGCCAAAAAATAAATCTGATGATTGCATGACGAAGCTTTAAGCAAAAAAACTGCTGATCTAGTAGGTTTGTGTTTCCCTCACTTTTTGCTGCAAAGATGAGATGCTTCCCTAAGGAAATATACAAGGGGTCACCTAGCCTACGATGCATAGGCAAAACACGCATGTGCTCACGTCCACATACATCACAAAAAACTGTGAAAGCCCAGAGACCAGAAATAACCACATTGCAACTGACATCACAACACAGCACACCATGCACACTGTTACACCATGTGGATTACTGCATGCCCTCTTCAACCACCTCACACGCATGTACATGCCACGTACACAAAAGCATGGTGTATAGTGAACATGCCTGTATGACCCAGATTTAAGCTTTAATATGTCAGCATCTTTAGCTTGAAGCCGGTCCAATGCCAAATCTCCAAATCCCTATCCATCTGGGGCTGATCTTTGACCTCCATGTGTGATGGTGGGATGGGTGTTGGTGGGGGGTTAGGATTTCTTTTTCGGGAATAAAGAAACATTATTATCATTATTGCATACTTTTGTGCCTTTTGAATAAAATATTTTACCTTTTTGTCCAAGAATCTTAGTTGTACTGCATTTATTTAACATTTTGAATTTTTAACAAGGTAATGCAAACACTCGGGATCGTTGTGTTTTAAAATGATCAGAATTATAATGAAGCTTTGACAATTATCAGTACTGTGAATAAAGTTACGTTTTTTCTTTTATCTTGTAGAATCTTACAGGAGGTGTTCTGTATAAACATAACTTTGTATAACTTAATTTTTTTTCCTTAGGGCCCACCATCACTGACACTTCAAAAGGACAACTTTATTTCCATTTATTTTCATTTGATGTTACAGTATTTTTGCTAAATTATTAAATTAAACAATGATAAAAATAATAATGAGTTATTTGAATTGTGTTTATCTGTAGCATAAAAAGGGGGGGCTTCAACCAAAGTGTGCAAAAGATAGCAATAGATAACACAGGACAAAACCAACAATTGACAAAACTGGATGAGACAAGACAAAAGACAGAACAGACAATCAATTGACAAAAGAATCTAAGAACGAAAGGAAAATACGATAAATAAAGTTCATGTAAAGACAGTGGGCAAAAAAATTGAAAATAAAAAAAAAAAATAAAGAAAATATGACAAAATAAAACATAACACATAGACAAGGTGAGTACGATTAATGTGGTCCCACAATCCGCACAACAGTCCCAGGTGCATTTTTATTTATTTGTTGTTGTTTTCCTTTATCGTTAAATTTATTCATTTTATCGAATTATTTTTGCTAATCCAAAAAGTTTAAAAATGGATTCCAGATGTCATTGAAAACAGAAAAGAGTTCTTTTTTAATAGGTTATAATTCTAATGTTATGAATTCTAGTGTATTGGTCCAGTGATTGCTGTGTAGGCAACTGAGTTTTGGGATTTCCAGTTTAGAGAATTATTTTCTGTAAAAACATAGCTTCCAAAAGTCAACTACATAGCAAGATTGATTTTAAGACATTGAAACTGTGAATATCTAGCATTAGCTCTCATGCCATGTAGCTAACAAGCAGAAAGCTTAAACTAATTTACATCAAGAAGAAGTTCCTCAAAACTACTGTTCCTAAAACAAAATGGTGTAGCTAACCTGTCAACAAATTGGCTAACTACATTCTGCAGAGCTAACAGAAGAATTAGCCATTTCATATTTATTAATGTAAAATAACAACTAATTTTGCTTGTAATAGTAGCTGATCATAATTTCTGATGCTAAATACCATACAATTTAGTTTGTAGGCTACTGGTTTCATAATAGGTTTTTGCGATCTATAGTAAATGGAAAGTAAAGATGAGGGCAAGCCATTCTTTCATATTTTGTCAAAGTTTTACCCAGATTACATGCAAAAATAACAGTATAGCTTTGCGAAGGTCGGATAGAAAATTGGTTGTGAAGTATCTTTTAGGAAGTGAGTAATGGGTGGTGGAATGCACCAAATGTACGTGAACAAATTTGATTAGACTACTCATAACAGCCATTAAGCTTTAAGACTATTAGTCTTAAAGTCGTTGGCGATTGCCAGCATGAACGACATCAGGAACAATGACATTCCCATTAGGAGAGCCAGCATTTCACTGAGCCAAGGTTTCAACTGTTAACATAATGTTGTTCTCACTTTAATAACATTTATCTTTCTGAGTAACTGATATTTATCGTAATGTTTTCTGTGTTCAGCATTTCGGAAAATGAAATAAAGACCACCTAAGTAGTAGCTAGGCTAAGTTAGCAGCCAGTCTAAATGAGTAATTCACTGTGAACTGGACTTTTGCGTGGACAAACTACAAAACAAAGACCAGGCTGATACCATGTTGCAACATTCTGCCTCACTGCAATTGGTCCACAAAGTGAAAGTTAAGTTAGCAGCTAGGCTAAGTTAGCAGTTTGCTATGCACTGGGCTTTAGTGATGACACATTTGTACTACAAGGAGTTTCTGCATCTGATAAACTTGTTTTTTCCAAAGTTATGCAGAAGGTACTCTGGGGCCAGGTTGCAGTATGATGTACTTGGTATGTCCCAGAAATATTATGCCATAATGACATAAGCACTTAGTAATTCACAGATTTTTTTCTACTGTAACAATACAAGACTAAACTAAATTTTTATTTTTTTTTTACAATAAACATATTTTGTAAATGACTAATTGTAGCAATTCACATGATCTTGAAAAAGCCATTCTAGATAACTTTTAAAATAATGTTTTGATTCAAAACGTGTTACTTCAATCAACATTTTCTGCTTAGTTTATTTTAAGTTTTCTGCATTAAATTGAGTGATTCCCCAGGGGAAAATACAACAAACAAAACTACAAATAGCTTATGTGGATTAGGACATGAAATTAGGAACAGTAAATAGTGCAGAACGACTCACATAAGTCTTCAGAAAAAGAAAAACAGGAAATTGAAAAATGTATTGGGATTTCCTTTCAATGGGCATGATTCAAAGCAAAAATCCAAATCTGTTCCAAGAATTATGTGAGTGGCATATTTTCCCCTCCCAATTCAGCAGCAAAAATGTAGTTGAGCAGCAATTATCTTCCTCCAAATTACATCCTGGATTTTTACGACTTGCTTTAATATAATGAACCATCCATTCTGTAAAGGTCAGCCGGAATTCGTCCCAAATACAAGCAGATAAACACAGATACGTCACTGGATTACATTTTCCAAGGCCTGAGGCAGCACAGTTCAGATGTCCATAATAAATATTTCAATTGCAAGCTATCAAATAATAATGGAATGTCATACACATAATCATGTTAGAAATAATTTTAGACATGAACAGGCACTGAGACAAACATATAAGAGAGAAGGGTGAGGAAGCCCCGTCACACAGAAGCCAACTGGCTGTGTAAGACATCCTTGAAACAGCCAATGTCAGTCTAAAGCAGTCAGTCTACAGCAGAGGACAACATGGGCTGGTTAGGTCAAGGCCAAGTATGTCAGTGTTTCTATTCTGGGCACATGGATGACTTATTTAAACCATCCTACGCTTCATGACACCCATAACGCTCACAACACCCGAGCGTCTGGCTGAGCAGACTCTTTCTTCTGTGCATGTGTGCTGTACGCTGCCTTGTTTTACTCATTTAATCCATGCCGATGAACCACAAACAGGCTTTCTTTTTTTTTTTTTGCATAGTCACTATACAGTATTTACAAGATCCTGCACTTGCAGTAAGTTCCGCCTGTGGTTTATTGTGCACCATTCCCTAAACTACAATTGTGAAAATGACTGCTCCACCTAGACCTTTTTGTGTCGATCACCAGCAGTTCAAAGCATGAAGCACTTGAAAGAACGATTGCTGAGTGTGTGTGGAATAGTTTTTTTTCCTCTTCCAAAATTTTTCACAGTTTGCATTGCAGAGCAATGTGCTGATGGTGCTGGTCAGAGGGAAAAGCATGAAGCGCAACAGTGTTAGATGCTGACTGTTCTAGCATGAGTGATTAATTCAGCTTTGTATGTGTGTCTGTATGTGTGTGTCTGTGCATGTTGCTATGGTAACTTGGGTGTAGGTTGGGTTGCCCCACGGAGAATGTTCGCAGCTCTACAAGGCCAGACGCTCTGTCTCTTGGGACTGCAGGCGGTAAACGCTGTGCCAGTTCAAGGCCGGGGCATGTGTGGAGGCAGCTGGATGACATCGGTCTCCATACCTGACTTTTTGTTTGGTTTTTATGGGTGTATGTCCTCAATCAAAAGGCATGACGTCTTTTTTTTTTTTACATATATATATATATATATATATATATATATAAAATTACTTTTTTTTAATAAAAAGCACAAAAACACGAGCACAAAATGCTGAGTGGGACGTTGTCCAGTCCTCTCTGCCCCCATCACAACTGCTGACGGCCTTGGAGACAGTCCAGGCTTCCCACTGAACTACATCTGTTGCTTCAGCCTTAATGCCCTGCCTTGCATTGACATGGACAAATGTAATTAACTTTCAGAGAGATTTTACCAGAGGAAAGAGGCAAACAAGCACAAAAATACGTCATGAACTGAATGGATGGGGGGGATTTGAAAGTGATGACAGCTGCAGGAAGGAAGGGCAGCAAAACATCTGATGAGAAATGATCAGGTTTTCTTGTGGAGCTCTTTAGAAGTTAAATGTAGCTGCATCTGAATAATTTAACCTTAAGGAGAAGGTTCCTGCTGGGCCAGTGGACATCTGCCAAAGGATGATCCACCCTACAGAGTAATTAGCATGCTCACTGTTCCATCATATCATTAATATCCATAAATAACAGCAGGCTGTTTGATTCTGCATAATGTTCTCCGTGTCACAAGGTGCATTTTCACAAGCTTTTGTAGGTCTCCTCTGATGCCTGATGCGCCTCAAATTTCCTCTGATACAAGAATTATCGCCTTAGGTTCGTTTTAGCTTCTGCACACAGTTCAAAAACCCAATGATGCATAGCAGTATAAAAAATAAAAAATAAAAAAAAAAGAGAGAGAGAGAGAGAGAGAGAGAGAGAGAGAGAGAGACAGAAAAGTTTCTTGTTAGCTGTAGAATTAAACTGAAACAATAACAGAGAAGTGATTTCCATTTCCTCAAATGAGGGAACTTCAAAGAGTTCAAGTACAGTGAGCACAGCTGCTCTGGCAGGATTCTTGCTACACCGAAGGCCACATACACATGTGTATATGCACATAAAAGCAGGAATATGAACACACTTTTTACACTCGTATGCACACAAATAATTTGCCCATCAGAGAAATTGAACAAATGGCCGTTTTTTTCATTTCAGAAGCAGAGGCAAGGAATTTTGACATCAGAAGAACCTGAATACTTCAGCACGAGGCTTCACTAATTTGCTCTGTATCCCGACAGCAGGGTACATATTCAGGTTTATGGTTATACCACCACCCCCAGCGGCACTTAAAAATGAAGTACTCCTTTATATTCGTGGTTTCTGAAGAGTTCACAAACAAGGAGCCAGAGAGTTGACACTAGTTTGTCTTCAAACCAAATTTAAATCTAAATTTGGTCTCACATCAGGGGACAGAATCATTCAGCAATTCATGAAGTCAAAGATATTTTTTCAAGACTCATTAAAGTTCCTTAATTTTTCGATCTTAAAACTCTGCTTTCTCGTTTGACGACACAGCGGCATCTTTATGTGCATTTCTGGAGCCGTCGCGGCCCAGTAACGTCCTGCGGCTGAGTAACCGCACTAAACAAGTTTTTCATCTGGGACGCATGCATGCTGAATTTCGCTTTGTGCATGCATTACAGGCTAGCAAGTGGATGTAAACAAACCAGCCGTTTTGAATGTGCACCATGGCGGATTCAGCAACGAAAAGTTAGAAGACATTGTCGGAGAAAGGGAAAAGAGAGAGACCAAGAGACAGAGCAAGAGATAAGACAAGAGTCAAGATAAGACAGTTTTTACTGTCTGGAGAGAGCTCACAGTACACGTAGGATGCAAGATGGATGCCGAATTAGCAGTCAATAGGGGGCGCATCACTGAGAAAACGGCTAAGTTAAGTAGTGCGTCTTCAATACAGCAGATAAAAATAGTGAAACTGAATATTTTGGAAATATTTTCTGAAGTAGAGATATATTTAAGCCAAACCAGATCTTTGACCCTAAGCCTAACTACTGAAGTTTTAACAACTAACCCTAACCAACAAATAGCATTGCCTAAACCTAACCGAGTAATGAGTGAATCTGTAACAGTATAGGAAAGTAACAAGTTAGCAGTAAATATAACTTTCCCAAACTTGTATTGTGAATAGGTCTTGTGATTTTTAGCCCTGTGAAACATGTTTTTCCTCCAGGAAAACATGGCAACATAGTTACTTGGAAGTGAAGTCTGAACTCTGCTCTGCCTTTTGTGGATGTATTGTAGTGACATTTGACAATGTTTTAAACGGAGGTACCTCCATGCATAGGGTGAGCATAATTTTGCCCATACAGGAAGTACATCATTCATTTAAAAAAAAATTGTTTACTTTTAAGCAGTTTTTGATGCTTTTTTATAACATTTTCAATAACTTCAACAACATCAAAGTCGCTGAAACAACACCAAAATGCACACAAGGCATTGTGAACGGCATTGACATTGAAAGATTGAGAGATTGGTGAGAATCTCGTTGTTCGTTTATCAGCAAATATAATGGGGTGTTTGGTGTTTGTGCCCAGTATTGTAGAAATTGTCAATATGCACTAAAATTACGGAACACGCTGAATCATGACATTGCACCCAGGTATTGCATGCTACTTTTGATACTTAACAAAATGTACCAGACTACGGGCTACAAAACGTTTTGTATCTTTACGTGTGATTGCGTAATTAAAAGCTCTAGAGAAAAATAAGATACACAAGTGTCAAAAGATGAAAAATCAAGCCAAACAACAAGTAATAAACAAGATGAAATGACTGATTGTAACTCACCTGTTTCCAGTTGTCGAAAATGATAACTTTGCTGTCCTCATCGTCCACTGTCACCCTGCACTCATAGCCCTCACCTGCAACCAAATACCCATGTGATACATATTAGCAAACACCATTTAATTAATACAACATATCAATTCCTGTGTATAAAAAATTTAAAATAAAATATTTTACACAACAAAAATTTGACACAATACATTGTGGAGCAATAGTTGCTACAGCAAAGTAGCTGCAGTCTCAGGCACTGCTTCAGTGTGTTAACAACATGTCCTTGACCTAATCCTGATATCTAAACTCATTGTCTGGGTGGGTGTTTAAATAGCTAATGCTCAAGGGGGGTCTTCTGGAAAATATTATTATGAACTGGATTAGGTAGATTCTTTTGTGGCACCATAATTAGAAAACAAGGGCTGAAAAAGAGTAAGACTGAATCTGTGGCGCATGTGTGATTGTCACCTACTACATCTTCAATTTGGTTTTAAAATCTTTGGAAAAAAACAAAATCTGCCAGTTTTTTAAGAGCTTATCTTGCTCTATTTTTATATCTAAAATAAAAACATTCACTGAGTGATGAAGTGAAACAAACCAATATGATACCACTCTGGATATGTTCAAACATTGCAGGTGTAAAAAAATAAAACTTTATTGGCTGTACTAAACCCAGTGCCTATGATTACCATGCCCTCAGACAATAGCAAGTTTGTCCAGGTACAAACATATCAAACCCTCTGGTGTAAATCAATGCTATCTATCACTAGTCATCATATAAGGAAGACATATGTGGGTAGATAAAATATTATTCCACTTATAGCTAATGCAGTGCTTGAGTAAAAATATAAAAAAATGCTTTCAGAAAGGTTGATTTAATGGGTGTTGAATAGAACTGTCTTACAGTTTGCTTTTCTTTATTCTCTGTACACTACATAACCCCCCCGCCCCAACTCCTGAGATAAAAGTGCTGATTTCAGTCCATTTATGACACGTGAATCCAAGAGGACAACATGGGTTGTGATAAATGCTGTTTGGTGTGAGACAGGCACATCAGCTTCATGCATTAGCCACGGCAGTCTGACACTGACAATGACTGATCGACTGGCTGGCTGAAGGGTTGATTATCCCCGGTGTTACAGTGACCCACTGACTGACAGAGGCCACAGGGGAGGGAAAAGGAAAAAGACTGTTTGTAGCAGCTTTCATACTCCGAGGGGAAATAGAAGCCCTTTTCACACGAAGTTCACACTGTATGACACAAAAAGCCCCACCCCCCCTTATTATGGTGCCATTGGCTTCCATTTGCTCATTCATACTGGCTAGGGGCTACTAAGTGCTATATGTGTATACATTCAGTGTGATGAGAGCCTTGGTTCTGCCATGTTTGTTCTCCTTTACAAGCAAATATCTGGCTCTGATTGTCTCTGCGGCTTTTACCCTCCACATTGCTTCCGTATTTTACTTTGAGGCCAAATGGTGCGTTCAGACCAAACGCGTTGTCAGCGTCGGGAGCGTCAGGTTTACATGCAAAGTCTTTGGCCGGCACGCTTCAAGGCGCGCCGAACCTTCTAGCGTCATGTTTTGAGCGTCAGGCGCGGTGCATTTTGAGATTTTGATCGTTGGACGCTGGAGTCGGAAAATCTGAACTTTTGCCGCTCGATGCAGGGCGTCAACCAATCAGAGCGACTCAGCGTCATGACATATAGACAAATTTTTTTGACAGGACAGATATACCTTTCTGTCAATGAAAAATACGGAAAAACGGAGGAAATATTAACTTTAAAAAGATCGAATGACAAACTGATCGTGGCTGTTTGTACACACCCTGTCGTTTATGACATGTCCTCCTACGGAAACCGTGACAGGAACAAAAAAGGACCTTGTGTGAAGGCAGATCAGTGAGGAAGTTGGGATTTCGGGTAACTTATTAAAACTTTAACCACGGTAAACACGGCGACGTCGTTGTCTGGCCTTGTGGAGCAAATAAATCCAATTTCATCCGCCATCGTAGAAAGACAAGCTAACATCCCGGGTCCTGCAGACGCACGTCTCGGGCGTCAAGAACGTTTTCATGCTAAATGTTCAAGCGTCTGATTTACCAGCATCAAGCGTCCAACTTTGAGCGTCAAGAGCGTTCTTGTCGCCGACAACGCGTTTGGTCTGAACGCACCATTAGAAAATGCAGCAGTCCTGCCATATCAACCCATTGTGGTTATCGACCCATTAGGTTACTTTCACACCGCGATAGTCCAGGGGACTTGTTTTGATTGGGCGAGGATTTCCAAAAGATTTTTCACCTTCCTTTGGTATGATTTGCGTTCACAGTGCAATTTACCCAAACAGACCAAACCAGTTACAACAGCTGCTCGCAAGGGGTAATATTCCCCGAAACAACCACTGACCAAGAAAGAAGAAGAAGAAAATCCTGCTATTTGATTGGCCAGTAGCGAAAATGGCTCATTCATCTCAAGTAAACAATGGGGCAAAAACCAATACATGCAGTCATCGGGTTTCTATTTTTACTTTGGTGTTCAACCCAACTGCAGTTTTCACTAGAATCTGTCCAGTATGTGCAGCAGGAGAGGCAGCGAGCTAACCAGCATGTTGTGCTATGTCACTTCCTCTCTTTTAGTTTACTGGATGGTCCGTTAGCTTTCACACTGCAACCGAATTGCACGGGGGTTCCCTTCCAAATGATACAAGACTCCCTATTTTCAAGCGAACCAGAGTTTATTTCTTTGGTCCGCACCAGAGTGCAAATGCATGTTCAAGCTGATCCAAACACACCGCACTATCTGTGGAAGCGGACCAGGGTTTGTTTGGAAGTGAAGCAAACAGTGTCAGCGTGAATGGGCCTTTACAATTCTTACTTCTGGGACCAGTTGTTCAGATAACCAAGAAAAACTAGTTACTTGTCCTAAAATGTCTGGTACTTTTTAGACTAATAATATTAGTTGGACTATTTTTTCTCTCCTGTGATGGACTGGGGATCTGTCCATGGTGTACCCTGCCTCTTGCCTTATAGCAGCTGGGATAGGCTCTGGCCTCTCTATGATGCTACATTGCATTGGAGGAAATGGGTATAGACAATGGATGGATTTTTTTCCTTCATTATCTTTTTATTTTGTTGTTGTTAGTTTTACCTTTTGATATTCAAGAAAGAGGTATCCCTTGTGCACAGGCAAAATGAACAGAATTAGCTCCCATTAGTGTAATTCAAGAGCCAACTTTTACTCTTGCATATCCATCTGCAAAGATTTTAGAACCCACAGACTGAAGGATTTTGGGTAATCTTTTAACAAAAACAGACAGACGTGCAGTCTTCCAAAAATCTAACAAAGAATGTATTAAGTGAATGCTGACTGGCTAAAAGTTAACTCAACCCATGAATGTTTGATCTGGCCAACAAAAACTGAATTCATAACAAAAAGGATAAAGTGCCAGAAATATATGAGCACAAAAGTATTGCCATGTTCTCTAGGAACAAGAACTATCATATAAAGCACTCAGTTTTATAATGTGTACTTTCTCCACTAAAGCTAATGAACTTTTTCTGTCAGCAAAAACCAACAAAAATCTAAACCAAGAGGGACGAATTATTCAAGCCATTCCATATTTTCAGCACTGCCCCCATGTTGCAGTGGAAAGCTATAACAAGTCATCATGCATTTGCAGAGATAAGTTCTAGCCCTAAAGAAAGGTGTCCTTTAAATTACACTAAATGGGAAGAAAGTGATTTAAATTAGTTATTATTAAATCTAAATAAGTGGAGAACTGATTTTTTTCAAAGCTAACACTGATCTAAAGAAAAAAGTTTTCTTCAGGGCATCTCCCAAGGAAGGTTTTCTAAAGGTAAACTTTAAAGCTATTTTTAAAAAAATGTCTCCCACTCCCTGTTAAGGCCATTACCACAAGCTTGTGTCTCAGAGTCTATAGAGAGGGATCTGTCCGACTGCCCAGCCAGGGATAAGGCAAGCGATGACTTGCCCACACCATTCTGTCCCAGTAGCACTATCCTCAGTGCGCCGCCATGGCTGTGGTAAGCCGGTTGGGCTGCTGCCGACTGGCTGAAGGAATCATCTCGAGGCACGGCTGTGTCACTAATAGGCAACGTGGTAGGATCCTCCAATCCAGGGATCCAATCGCAGTCATCGGATACGGCCTCTTCCCTCCGCAACTGGTGCTTGACCGGCAGCGGTGTGCTCCCTCGCCGGAGAGGTGGTGCCGTGGTCAGAAACATACTGTACTAGAATTAAATTGAGACAGAAAAAGAGAAAACTGTAAGTACAATAAAAGAGTCACTTGGTTTGACAAAACATGGTTATGCTCTCTGAAATACAGTCTTGAAAAAATGTTCTAAAGTTCCAAACAAACTACAGATCAACCTGTCTGACAGATTAACACCGCCTGTTGTAGTAAATGTTAACACTATAAAACAGGGAGAAAGGTGTCTCCACTGTGTAAGAAAAAAGGGAGGTGATAACAGCGGAGGTGAGACAGATGAGGTGTCAGTGTGAGAGAGAGATGCTGATGAAGAAACAGTGTCTTCATCATCAAAGGGAAGTAAGAGAGAAGCAAAGAGGTGGTAAGGTGAGGTTGGAGGGGGTATTGAGTTCATGGAGATGCACAGGCAGGGGTAGCTGCTGAAGAATTGTAAGAGACAGTGGGCTGATAAGGACTTAGTCAATGGGGTGGAGACCTGAGAAAAAGAAAAGAGATGTGTATATCAGAAACACAAGGGGAGAAAAGAAGAGAGAGACTGCAGCTGTGTGTAATAGGGGCATAAGTGTGGTCGGGTGGCTCCGTACTGTGCACTGTACGTGAGTGCAGGCTCAATTCATGTGAAAGGAGGACGACACAAGAAAATCGTTATCTCTATCCATCATTATTTCAGAAATTAAATCGGTATTGATTGTTGCCAGAAATCTTCCCCAGAATAATTGTTTGCCAGAGAAACTGTGCGTGTGTGTAAGTTTGTGTGGACATGTGTGCATTATGCAACCACAGCAGGTCAAGCATTGATGACCCCCCTCATCAATATTAATACTGCAATTAATCTAGCATCAGCAGCACCGCTGGGCATCTGTGGCTCAGAGTCCACTAGTGGCAAAGCTAACTCAGTTACTGGCACTTAATTAAAGGAGACTGACGCAAAGACAGGCGGACATTAGACAAAAAAAAACCTTTAAGGAAAGTTATCGGCTGACAGTATCAACAAAGACCCTACATAGGGAGGTTTGTGGTCACAGTGTAGTATGGTATACCTCTGGGGTTTCTTTTGTTTGACTGAATTAAAATGATTGACTGCACAGGTGTAAATGAAGTGGGAACTTGTTACCACATAGTACAATATGAGTCTGGCTTTGTTTATTTGCTTTCATGGCATCCCTTAAGACCTGATACAACACAAGTGTACCATGTAAGGAGGACTTCAGGACTTAAGATTCATAACTGCAGAATTTAATACTTTAAAACACAGTAAATATAATAAAGGAACTCCATATTTCACAGATGTATGTAGTTTAGCAATAGTATAGCATAGTATATGGTGTAAAGTGTAATATAGTGTGCAGTGACAATTCATTGTGTAATGTAGAATAGTGATATAATTAGTGTTATTGTACAACTCGGCCAACAAAGGGTTGGATTATGTGATGTATGATGATATATCTTGTTGTGTAATGTGGTATGTTGTGCACCACATTATAGTAGAGTCTACTTTAATGAATCTGCGTGTGATGCTCCAACATATACAGTGGCTGGCAAAATAATCAAATCCCAAATGCATTATATTCCCCATGCATAGGCAACTATTAATGGAGACTAGAACAGTCAGTTTTTCTATCCATCAATTAGATTTAGCAGTTCATTCCTTCTGAGAGTAATGGAAGCCTGTACCTGCTGACACTGAGTGAGAGGCAGGGTACAACCTGGATAGGTCGCCTGTACATCACAAGCCTAACCCAAAGAGACACACAGCCCTACACCCTCACACTTACGTCCAATTTAAAACCACCAATCAACCTAACATGTATGTCTTTGGACAGTTTAGGAAGCTCACACCTGGAGAAAACCTTAATAGTGCTACCCATGCACAGTTGCACTACCTAATAAGCATTGTGCAATACAGAAATGAGGTGTTGTGAAGTATATAGTACATTATATGGAGAGTATGCAACATTAATTGCATTTGTTGAACATTACTCTGGGCGATTGTATTAAAATGTATTGTGTAGGGTGGGCCCTGCTGTAAAGCCCAATATAACATGAGAATATAATAATCTGCTTTATTAACTCCATTACACAATGGTATTGTGTAAAACAGTGTTGTGTATTGGTGAAAAAAACTAGTGTAATTGTAATAACAGCATATTGTGCACAGTATAGTTACCAGTGGCTACAGTCTTCTATACACCAGTACTCCTTATTGTGTTTCTACACTGTAGCCTATAAAGTAGGATAACTTTACTACTCTTTAGTGTTGGGTGGTATATTGACACACAGCACAGCAACTAACAGTGCAGTGTTGTGTACATAAGACTATAGGCTATATCTTCACTGTATGGGTGAACAACAGTGTGTTTGGGAGTGTGTCACTGTATATAAGCCTACAGTATAAATGTTATTACGCTGCACTCCAAAAGTATAGTCTTGTGTATTGGTGTATAGTAGACTGAAGTTTAATTTTCATAAAAGTACAATTTTTTACAGTAGCTTGAACAATGCAGTTTTGTGAAGTGTTTTAATGTTCGAAAGGCTGTAATGTAGTATAATTTTATGACACTATGGTGCCATGGAGCAATAACAGAGTTATGTTTTGAAATGTAATGCTGTATAATGTAAATTATACCATAGGTTATAAACTGATAATAAAAAAGTAAGGATATTTATGTTTGGTCAATTACATCTACTCTTTATTGATACCAACCGGTGTTGATAGTCTGATAGTCGGTGTCACCTTAACAACAATGTGCAACTTGTCAGGATTGGGTATCTGTGAAATGAGCAACACAGCTAAATGTGTGGCTATTGTTTAAAAAAAAAAGAGCCAAAATCCCCTGCAATATTCTCCTGTTGGAATCTTGTCTTGTTCTGAGTCGCTTGGTGAATTGGATTATTACACTCCCCCACAGTAATAAGGAAGGTGCCAAGGACCTCAGTAGCATGCGGAAGATCCACAGGTCCACACCTGGCACCTCCTCCTCATGATGGTCACCAGCCTGGTCTCATTTTTCTGTGGGATGGCATCAAGTTCCTCAACCAGGAGTTGTTGAAGGTCAACCAGAATAATTATGTTGGTCACTCTGGCACATACAGCAAGCCCAAGCTGATCCCACAAGGTTGAAGTCTGGACTCACAGGTCATTCCATTGTCTCCACTGTGGGAGAGAACGTTGTCATCCTGGGAATGGAGCTAGGTCCCAGATTCTGAAAATAGGTGATCACTGCTGGATTCAGAATCTCACTCCAAATGCTATCAATTAGGTGCTAATTGGGTGCCAGTCATACATCTGTGACTGACACACACCTTGAATCTCAAAGCAAGAGAGTGAATACCAACAGGAGAATATTTCAGCGTATTTTGGCACATCTTTAGGGAGCACTACCCACACATTTAGCTGTGTTGCTCATTACACAAATACACAATCCTTACAAATTATACCTCGTTGTAAAGGTTACTAATCAGGTTTTCCAACAATGTATAGTACAACACCAATTGTAATAATTAAAGGGGATAAATAACTGACCATACATACATTTCTTCACTTTTGGAGCTAATAAAGTGTTAGCCTACTGAAAAACACATCATGGTGTTAGCTAGTATACTGTTGTACAGTAAAGTTACAATAGAGCTATAGTAATAATATATTTAACTCTATAATGTAGTACATCATTTTCTATAGGCAAATAGTTAAGTTCCTTTCTGGGGTAATGCCTTATGTTGTATAGCTAACTGTATCGAGGTGTTGTTTAGTGTTATAGTGTCTTTTGAGGGGGGGGAGAATCGAGGTGTGGCTGCCTGTGACACCTTTAAGGGTGCTTATACACATTCTGTCTTCCCCACGCGCACATCACTCACACGGGATTAGAAAGCTATCATCAATTAGGTTAATTGAACGAGCTAATCAATTAAGTAGCCTGTGCCTTCACTGTCTGTGATCTACACATGCAGAGAGACCGGTGGGCTGAGCCAGGGTGTCAGGGGTTAATCTGCTTCTCGCCAAGCTGTCGAGAAAACTGGGGCAAAACAACGGTACACAATACAAAATTAATACTACAGGAAATGTTTTCATTCTGTCACCAGTACTAACCACTTACACAGTAACAGTGCTGCTTCCTTGCTGGCTCCACCCAAGCTTATATCTATAGAGTAGCCTACTTCTGACTCTTTCAGTACCATTAGGTTATAGCCTACAACAAACTCATCATACAGGAATCATTTTCAGGTATCTATTGGAGAACTCATTCTGGTTCATTTGGGAACGATCGACTACCCCATGGTTAATAAATCTGTATGAATACAGAAATATTACAACAAACCTTGAAACATGTTAGAAACAGGGCTCTGACAGAAATCTAATACAGGGAGAGTAAAAATATAAATAGCAACATTCTAAGTCGCCACGGAGTTGCTAAGACAGCTTGATGGTCCATTAAATGCCCTAAAGAAGGGGAATACATGTCCCACAGTAGGCTAAATTGGGATAAAAACCAAAGTGTAGTGCAGAAAAATAAATATTAGATACGCGCGCGCGCGTGTGTGTGTGCGTATATTTTTGGCTATTGTGCCGAGCGCACGAGGTGGGTTTGAGAGGTTGGTGGAAAATATGTCTCCTTACCTGGTCAGCCATGGTTATCAATAAGTCTTCTCTTTATGGAGCGAGCGCTGTATGGTTTAAGTCATCTGTGCTGGCTGCAGACCCGGCATCGCATTTACAACGGCGGTGGCACGCAGCGCACAAAAGAGATGCACCTCGATTCATTTAACGTGTTATTCTTCCCGCTCTAGCGCGTAAAAATACCCTCCCGCTGGCTTTAGAGGAGAGGCGCGGCGCGTGGACAGCTGGGATAGGTAGTAGTAGGCTGGACGTTTGCTGAAGGGGCTACACCTGCGTCTCCGCGTGAAATAAGAGGCGACTTCTCAAAAGGCAGAGAAAGAGAGAAAGCCATTGGCACCGCTACACATCCCCCCCAGTCCTCTCGGGGTCCCAGTGGACAGCAGTTTCTGCGCTTCCCTCCCCACCTCCAGTTAATACCTGCATCTCTCTCTCTCTCTCTCTCTCTCTCTCTCTCTCTCTCTCTCTGTCTATCTCCCTCCCTTCTCTCTCTGCTAAGAGTGTGTGTAAGGAGGCGCGTCCTTGAGTGAGTGGAGTGATCTCCCTGCAGGCTGGGTTGGAGGTGGAGGGAGGGATGATGAGGGGTGAAAAGAGTCCCTCACTTCCGTCCTCCAGAGCAAATATCTATCAGCCCAGCTGCACAGGTTCCTGTGTGCGCCTTTTGTCATATATCAGGTTTGATTAATATCTTTTGGACGAGGAGGTAAAGTGACCGCCAGAGGGAGGCAAAGACGACTGGTGGAGATGGTGCTGCCACTAGAGGAGACATAATGCCCTTTTTCACAAGTTCTTACCATTTCCTTGAGTCTTATATCTGTTGCATGCTTTGATAAAAAAAAACTCAGTACAACACATCTCTTTAAAATGAACTTTTCTTAGGGTAATGGTTTTAAGGTCTTCAGTGAGCATCTTAACTCCACTCAACTATCTTTCGTTTTCATTTAGAACCGTCCCACAGCTTTGAGGTACCATGCAAATGTGGAAGCACGTTGAACTCAGTAACTCTGGAAGTAGCCTACATGCAAGACAGACAGCATATTTCCATCTCTAGTAGCTACTGTAGCTTGGTCAAGAACCCTTCAAGTCAGTTTTCAATGCACCAGTTGCCCCATAATGTTGGGTTTCCAACCCATAAGCATGTGATTAATGTTTGAGTCATTCATTTTTTGTCTTTATGTTTTACTTTCAGTGTCTATTTTGGCTTCTTGTAGCCTATTCTTTTACTACAACCTACTACTTTGTTAGACATTACAACCAGGGCTCTAACTTAACTTTGTTGATCAGCAGCCAATGAGGCTGGTAAATTAATTAAGTTGCCAGTCAGTCACAATTTGCATGACCCTTTTTTTTGTGTGTGTGGTGGGGGTGGGGGGGAATAAATGCAACTGAATGCGTCTAATCATAAATGTTTTAAAAAAATGTTTTTTATTGATGTTTTTTTAATGAAAATGTCAAACATAAATATTTTCTTAAAGTTCCCCTTTCCAGTTAGGAACCAAGTAACTTTTGCCTTTTTATACATTCAAAATGATCTACTTTCAGTTTTACTAAATAGATTTTTTTTTTACAATATTAGTTAGAGCCTTTAGTACATGTGGTAGAGAGTTGTTTGTTAACCCTCGTCTTATCTCTTATCTGTCACTTCCTTTATTTAGCTCACTTTCTACAGTAATGTCCTCTTGTGTATATTTGCCAAATCAACCAAAGTGCACGTTCAAAACAGTCTGTGTTGATATCCAGTTCTTAGTGTGGGGTGTGGTACTCAGCATTGGGACACTGCAGGGAAACAAGGCTCTAGAAATAAACATCAGTGTGCCATCAGAGTGAGACAGAAGCACAGTTTTACAGTAGGAACGTTATGTAGAGTCCTTTCCAATGTTTAAATTGTCACACCTCCTCTTTTGATGTCAACATTCCCCTCTACTGCATTTCTTAACCAGCATCATTTATTACACTGTTGTACCATTTGTTTTTCATTCTACACATCACAAAAATTTTAATCCTCATTCAGCCTCATCTCATTCAGACAGTAGCTAGCATCTGTCACTACACAAAGTAAAGTAAGCACAGCCAACATGATACGTCATGGGACAGTGTTCATAAGAAATGTAATAATTGTACTGCTGGGACAAATAACCGGTAACAAATGGTTTGCTTCATTCATCACCTACCAAAGTGGCCAATAAGTTTTCATTTATACCTCCATTATTCATTTAAACCACATTTGGCAGGTTGGTGGGTGTTGATTTAAAGCCCTGATCACAATTATTTGTTTTAGGTTAGCCATTAAAAGTAGACTGTTGCCCAGAAAGTTGGAATACAAAATTATTCCAACATTGTTCCAGAGGTTTTGGGGTATGTTCAGATGCAACTTTTCCAAGCTAAGCTGTGCAGACATGTTCTTTTAGAGAGGAAACGCTATCTTCTGACGACCCTTCCAAACAAGCCACACTCATTTCATCATTTTCTAACTTTAATGTCATGAAGTTAAATATTCAACACACAAAGTGAGGCCTGGAGAGTCTGAGAAGTAGCTCTAAAAGGCACTTTTTCCCCCAGTTTCTCCGGGAATTTATTTATTTATTTATTTTTAGGAATTGGCTTATTTTAACATGGTTGTTATGAACTGAACTAATCTGGATCATATAATGGATTTGATTTATGTGGATTATAACCTGACTTTAATGAACTTACCATCTTTATTTCTGTTGTTCACACACTGCTTCTAGATTTTGGTTTAATGATATGATATGATAGACATGTTATTGATCATCTGAGGCGGCCTACTTGTAAAACTAGATGAGGACTAGATTACATTCTGTCATTCTTGTTATGACCTGAAAAGGGGTGTACTTTCTTTTTTTTTCATGAGCACTGAACATAATAGCATCCAAAAACTCAAGCAGCTGCATCTGCAATCACGTCCTCGTTGGAATATGTTGACTGTTGTCAGCCTCCACACATATTCATACATTCTGTTTCTATCTGTAGACTCATTCTGTTTTATCTTCCTTTTTCATCCATCTGCAATTCTCCCAAACTTCTCATCAGCAGGTCTCCTGTCATGCATGCTTCAAACCCTACCATTACACAACGTCAGGCTGTGTTAAAGAGACCAACATTTCAGTACCATCTGGAAGCTGACCTGACTCATATCTACCATCTTTAATATAAAATGAATCCTGCATGAATGAGAGCGCTCTACTTCTTGGTGCCTGGGGCCAATAAATGTTGTCTGCTATATTGAAAGGCCTTTTTCTCCAGATGTTGGTGATGCTATTGCCACTGAGTTACAGTTTGAATAGAGTATCTTAAATATGTTTGACAGCCAGTGGCCTGGATGATTCAATTAATCAATGAATTAAGCAATTTAAAGACGTTTTTTTTTTTTTTAAATTTCCTTTAGCATTAGTCATCTAGCAAGTTAAATGTTCCAAAAAGAGTGCTTTAAAGACAACAAGACTTAATTGGCCTTTGGAAAGCAGCAAAACTAGCATTAGACCGACTCAAAATTAGCTTAATTATACACATTAGTTCTTAAACGTACTGGTTTTAAAACTCTGACATCAAACGTTCAAATGAAGAAAAAGCTTTGTATCTGCACTAAGCTGGTGGCCTTACACTAAATGACTAGCTAATGTATCTACTGGAGCATTAAGGATCTGATAAATCAGTGTTCCCCAGAGAGTTGACCAAAGCTGATTTAAAAGACATTTATTCTGGACATTAATCAGGTTGACAACAAGTGAATACTAATGTTGCCCTGTAATTCCTGGGAATGAGCATTGATAACTTTGTCTTTGAGGACTGGAGCCTTTGAGGAGACAGAGGCTAAAACGAATTATATCAGACAGAGAGGGTAAGAAACATCCAGTCAGACCAATTTGAAAAAAATACTGTTTATATTTTTCATTAAGCAAACTCATTTTAGGATAGCCTTACATACAGTAAATTTATGATATTTGTGTTTGGTGAATTATTGCTTTGTTGTAAAAAGGCTTCTTGCCAATAAATCTTATACTGTTGGACCCATATTTGTAAGGAAAATGCATTCGCGGGATTAGATGCAGCCTTGTGCATGTGGCTTACTCCCTTGAAAACATGAACAACTTGCCATTTCTTCACTACCAAACAGCTTATTCTATTATTGACTCCTGCTTTTTGTTGTTTATTGGATTGGATAATTGAAGTCTGACAAAGCAAATTGGAAATTCAACAATTTATTCATTGAACAAATTGTGTTTGAATGTGGAAGAATCATACCCAACCACATCAGCCTGGCAAATCCTGGAGGTAGTCTCAGGTAAACCCTGCTCTGTGGGAGTGAGCATTGTCATCTTGGAGGATGAAGTTTGGGAAAATATGGGAGTGATTTACAAAAACTCATTTTTATATCTCTCTGCATTGAGATAGCCTCAAATGATGACAAGCCTGGTTTTTCTACCAAAAGCTGTTTACAGTATCAGCAATCAGTCACATTCTTTGTGTCTTCTTCACATGTTGTGACCTTAAGGTCCCAGCTGACTGCTGTAGTAGGCTCCATACTCACAGGTGATAACAATCAGCTGCCACTCAAGCACCAGATTGTCAACACCTGGGATACGAGAAACTCAAACTCAGACTCTGCATAAGCAGAGCTTGAGTATGTGGGCACAACCCACATACTCAACTGTGCTGCTGACCCCACACATGCATTTTCTTTTCAAATGTAGCACCATTTAAAAGGGAAATAAACAGGCTTTAAGATAAGATAGTCCTTTATTAGTCCCACATTGGGGAAATCCAGTTGTTACAACAGCAAGTGAAGGATTAAAGATTGACAAGAGTATAAATAAGATTCTAAAAAAGAAAACAGAGAATAAAAAAAGTCTGTGTGTGTAAGCACTATAGTAGTAGCGGTGTGCACGAGTATACAGTAATATTAGGATTTACACTTCACATAAATGTTATCTTTTACGTATTAACATTGATAATAACAGTAATTTAAACACTAATAAAAAGGAAATAAACAGGCTTCCCAACTGTATAAAATGTATAGCCAAGAAGCAATGTTACAGTAAAAAAATGACCAACCAAACACAAATTTCATTACTTTTTGCAATACGTCTTTTTAAGCAAATATGGGTGTCTTTACAAATTCAGAGTTTAATAGGTTCAAGTCAATTATGATAATGGTCTATCAATTCAGTTGTTATAATACTGAATTTTCATGAACTTATAAGCATTTCTACTTAATGAGAATTGATTTAGTATCAAAGTCAGAAGTGCACTGCAAAAGTCTGTTTGCTGTGAACCCACTCAGACAAAGTCCCAAGATTCACTATGCTGAGTGGATTCAGTGGATTTTGTGCAAACAGAGCGTTTACGATCACTGCCAACAACTTTTTTTTTCTTACCTTGTACAATTTTTTCTAGACAAAACAGAAATACCGATAAAAGCAAAACTGAGAAAAATATGTAATATCTACTGCACAAATTTATAAATTTTACATTTACACAGCTAGAAGTCATCTGAGATCTGTCAGTCATTGTTATATCTTCGTGTGCAGCAAATTTTTCTGTGATTTGACAAACTTGTTTTGCTTTACTCACATTTTTATTGTACAACAAACCACCTTTATGGTACCAAAGTGCCTTTGAGATTCATTGTGCTAGCAAAATTGGAATCTCAAATGTACAAATAGGAGGTTTATTGATTTATTTGTTAATAGATTTCCGAATGAGGCCAAATTCTAAATTTAGGAAAATTATTAAAAAAAACTAAAACAAAACACAATAAGTCCTTTTATTTCATTTATTATTTTTTTCATGTACAATGAATTCCTCCTAAAAATATTCCTACAGATTCATTATACATGTGCTTTTGAAAACATTCATTTCCTGCTTAAAAAAACTATTGTGGGCTCTTGCTGAGCTTCAACCATGCTGCGTAACCGGGTTAGCCTGGCTTAAGGTGGTTTTGTGAATCACTACAGATCTATAGCTTTTTGTATTAAACACATCTTCCCTGTGGGATTTAAATAGTGCTCAATGACAATTAATGACCCAACATCCTTTTATGGCTATTAAATGGTAAGTGTGCTGTTACACAGAAAATCAATACGTCTCTTAAATGCCCATCTAAAGGATGGAAAATCCTTACCTATATAATGGCTACCTCTTGAACCACTTGGATATTAATCTTCTTTTAACTTAATTTGCAGCCCATTCTGCTTTATATTTTCAGTAAAGCAGGCTTGGAGATTCATCAGGGCCTCAGTAAACACACTGGGTGGAAATGAGCAGGATCCTCTCAATGGGCCTGCCGAGCATGACTTATATTTCAAGCTTTCACTAATCTACTGACTTAATTAAGTCTCACCAGGACATCGGAGCCCACTGCCATGCAGTGTGTAAGTGGATCACAGTGCAGACATACGACAAAGATAAGTGCTCTTATTAGCCACCGAGATGGTATTGATGAAAAACTGCCCGGACACATGCAATAGAGACATTCTGGACTGCCATTTGGATATGCAGCGGTGCAATCCAGATGTCAAAAGCTTGATTAGTAACTAAAGCAGGATTTGTGGCTGCTAGTAAAATGACACCCACAAGGTCAGCGATTATTGTACGTATCGGTCAACCACAGATCTAATGGAACAGGTGGAATTGGTTTCATTTTGCCCTTCCAATGCAATAAGAGCAGTTTAAGATGATCACATAGGCAAATTCGTACTTGCTGTTACAAGTTTTATAATAATATCTAAAATATAAATGTGAATGAAGAAAAAAAACTTCCTCCTTTTGGTGTTGATTCTACAGAACATCCTAACTTTACTTTTCATCTAATTGCTCAGGATTTTGATAATGTTTTTATTTGAGTCAGATGTTGTGTAAGAATCTGTTTCTGGCAATGAGGTTAGTAAAAAGAAGTTTTTCTTTTTTTATATAAGTCTGCCAAAGCAGGCAGCTGTTTTTTAGATCTGCAAATCCCACTAGACACTACCTACTAAGTACATGTGGTTAAAAGAAAAAATTAGCCACCAGCAGGTGAACATTTAGTGGCTGGGGAGCTGCATATTTCCCATAGGAATAGATTGAGGCTAAATCTGTGCTAAAATAAGGAGAGAGCATTGGATTTACAGGTTTTCCATGTAATGAACAGATGTGGTGATAAGTTTATTCAAAAGTTGCTCATGCTGTTCTTGTGAGCTTCCAAAAAGGAAAAGATATTGTTCAAATTGTGTATTTTAAAAATATAAAGCTACATTCAACAGCTAGCTTAGCATATCTTTGGGATGTTTTGGTAAACCAGCTAACCTGCATCTATTGTGCAAATATTGAAAAGATAACAAACAAAGAATACTTTATCATGATACAGTATTGTATCCAATTCATCCTTGCAAAAGCACTATACACAATACATTTAACAAATATTAGAGAATATCCTCTGAATCAGATGTGTCCAGCTCCGTCCTCAAGGGCCACAATCCTGCTTTAGATGTTTCCCTGCTCCAACACAGCTGATTCAAATACACTGGCTCTCCTCAACAGCTTGTTCTCAAGTTCTGCCCCAGCATGTTGACCAATTAATCTGATTCAGGTGCACTGCAGCATCGAAACCTGCAGGACAGTGACCCCTCGAGGACTGCTTTTGGACTCCCCTGCTCTAAATGTACAATTTGAACATTTTCATATTTCCACAGCACTATTTTTTATTGAAATTACTTTAATTTACATAGGGCCAAAGAATGCTAAAACATTTCTCATAATTAGGACTCATATTTCTTATCCTATTAGTCCCATTGGCCCATTTCATATACAGCATTATTTAAAAAAAGAAAGGTGTTGATAAGTCACTGCTGTTCCTCTTTAGTAATTCACAGAGGCCAGAGGGAGCTCAGCACCACATCAGTGTGTGCTTTCACACAGCACTCCATTTTACAGAATCAGTTAAGTGACAGCAGTTTTTCTGCGTGCCCTTTCGTCTATAACCTATTCCTCATCTGTTAGAAGTGTTTCAGCACTGGCTTGACTTCAGCTGCTCCATGCCATTTCTCACACAGTTTTTGGTACACAATGTAGACACAGCAGTCCCAGTTCAATAGCCATGTCAAAAAGGCCTTCTGCCAAACAACACAATGTTACAGACCACAAGGCTCCATGTTTGAATTTGAAGCTTATTGTCATTTAACAGCTTCAATGGTTCACACATATCCAACCGTACAGCTCTCGTGTTATGATGTTCTGCCAAAGCTATTTTAAAGACAACCAGAAATCACTGTTTAAAAGTATGACATCCATATCAGTACAATCTTACAAAGAAATAAAAAGATAGTGGGAGTTTTCTTCAGAAATAAGACATAATAGTTATATGTTATATAAATAATAGTTTTGAGAAAAGAAGAATGTACCTTCAGAGGAATTTCCAAAGCCCTCAAAATACCAGTAGGCACAGTTCAGATCACTGCCTCATTTGGCATCAGTTCACGGGGTTATACTCAGGCCTGACTTCCAGCTGCAGTGTTTACAGCTGTATGAAAATGGATTAAGGCAGACTTGCATGACTGTTTGCAGGGGGAGAAAAAAATCTGATTTTATACTCCAAGACAAATGAAGAGACAGAACAAAGTCAAACACATCTATGCTGCACTCATGATGAGTCTTACCCACAGAGGGTAAAGAAATTGGTTCTTTGGTTCTAATATTTTATAGCTTTAGTGTATGTCTTTGCATCAGTGAAAACTAGCTGCAATAGTGTGTACATCATAGGGTAAACATTTCACGGACAAATATGAGTTAGTACAGATATTCTCTGCAGCAAAGCAAATAAGCATAAACCCAAAATGTTTTTCATATCTTTTTGTTTTGCTTTTACTAGATGGATAATTTAAGGCTTTTAAACCTTTGCTGCAAAACAAACCCATTATATAGTATTTCATGGCATCTGAAGTGCTGCTAAAGGTCCCCATAGATTTTTACCCCTGCTTTGCATATCTTAAAATAAATAACCAGACAACAATAACAACAATAAAAAAATCCAATTACTCAGCCATGGTCAATTCGTCAAACAAAGCCTCCGACCACAGCAAGTACATGACATGCCCTTTACTTTGGGGATATTAAACCACTGCTGATGCAAATGAGCTCCACTTGTTGAGAAGTCATTTTCTTACTGCTGGTGTGATCTTTGTGTTAAATTTCTATTTAATAGGCACTTCTTTGCAGTCAACAAATCAGCTGTTCATGCACGCCGTAAGTCTAGAAGACCTTGTTTCATGTGGTTATTAATACAACCCTGAATTTACAGGCTATTACAGGTAGATTTCTTGGTATGCAGGTTCCCCTCCGTCTCTTTTTGCTAAGCAATGGGGTTACAAAGTTGCATTGTTTTGTTGTGATGCACCAGATGCTTTATCCCCTATAGAAACTTCTCAAAATACATCCCATTTATCATACTTAACAGAGGCTTTTTAAGAAAATGTATTGTAGATGGGAGAGGTGTTTAAAAGCTCCACGGGGAGTTTAGGTTATATTTACTGGACCCAGCAGATGTCCTTCAGCTCATGAAAAAGGCTGTTAAGATTGTAGGTTCGGCTACTGTGTGGGAGCTTAAAGATTTATCGTTAAATTTTGTGACCTTGACTCATAAACCATGAAAAGAGCTATGGTTTAAAGGGACATTACATTGTTTGGCCTTTTGATTTTTAGTTTTTTTTTCTCCTTTCACTTTCTGCTCTACTCTACCAGTTGGCCATTGCTAGGAGGATAAGTTGCTAAGTGACTCTGGCATTGTGATCCAGGAGATCAACTTTATGTTTTTATGGCCGACAGTGTCATCAATCTGGCAGCTAAGCACACTGTTGCCAAGAGCGACGCATGTATTTGGGATGTATACTGTACAGTGCATGCTGTGAATAGGGGATTTCTTATTATGAATTTCTTGTTTCTCTTATGACAGAATTTCATGGGAGTACGTGACTGAGCACAGCTGTGTGACTTTTATTGCGTCAGTCTGTGTGTCAGGCTTTGGTGAGTGTGTGAGCGTGCAGGCGGATGAGGTATTGACGGGCATGTGGGAGGAGCTGGAGCGACACGCAAGCGCTGGGCAGGTTTTTTCCCCAACTGCTCTCGAAAGAAATTAGGCAGAAGAGCTCTCAGCTGACGCACGGCTGGACGCGACAACAGGAAGTACAGCGGAGGGTTCCAACATGGTGCCAGGCACACCAACAAAATGGCCGCCAGGGAGGCCACTTCCCACAGCAGGGTAACCCTCGTCAGCACTTGCTCACTCGGCAAAGACGAGGTAGCTGACAAATACAAAGGAAGCAAAGTCGAAGACAGCTTACGCCCAAATCTGCCTGTAGGAGAAGCTGCTGTGCTAACATGAGGGGACATGACATTGACAAACTCTAGAGCGTAGTAGGGCAGCCAGCTAACAGCGAACACCAGCGTTGAGCCGATGAGCAGGGCCGTGGCTTTCTTGTTGCGTCTGTCGGCAGCCAATGTGCCTCTGCAGCTGTGGAGGTGAGAGATGATGAGGCCACAGTTGATGGCGATGCACAGGAGAGGGGCAACATAGTAAACCAGGAAGGCAGGAACCAGGAAGAAAAGCCACTCTTCACGGCCGACTGACCACGTACATCCGCCGTTGAAGTTGACATAGGTGACCTTTGGTAAAGCCATGGTTATTGAGACCACCCAAATGGCAACAACAGTGAATAATCTGTGGGGGAAAGAGAAAAAGATTACTTGTGTAAGTCTAGAAACACCTAAGCCAGGTGAGACATATTTTTTATTTGTTGTGAGAGGATGTATCATTAACAATGTGACCAATGTGACAATACAGGGACTAATTTCTCCTTTAAATTATACAGAAGCCAAAATAGGATGCAAAATAGGATTTCTTCTGATTGGGTTATTATAAAACAATGCGAGAGTGTAAGAGAGAAATGATCATTTTAGGGGTATAAACATCAATTTTATAAGGTCCACCTTGCTGACACTGTGTTGGACCCCTTCTGTCTTCAGAACTGCTTTAATTCTTGGTGCCATTGAATGTATTAACTAAATAATCTAACTGGGACAAACATTACTCTAATTTTGGTTTGGCTCAGTATTTGTTCTTTATCTGAGAGTTGCTCCATCCACCACTCATACCCAGATTACGAAACATTGGAAAAATGGTAGACTGTGACTTTTCAGGATATAAAAGAAAGGAAATGTACTGCTTTCATCATTTATTTCAGGGGCAGGGTACATCCTGGACAGGTCGCCAGTCTATCGCAGGGCCAACACAGAGAAACAAACAACCACTCAAGCTCACACTCACTCCACAGACTTTGGACTGTGGGGGGATGCAAGAGTACCAGGAGAAACGCATACATGTGGAGAACACGCAGAAAGGCCCCTGTTCAAGCCAGAACATAAAAAGGGACTTATATACATATATATACA
>JAOXYM010000008.1:7417885-7436584 GCA_028567055.1 Leptatherina wallacei | reverse complement strand
TAAATCTGAGCAAACTAAAATCACCTGTGGAGTTCCCCAAGGCTCCATCCTGGGGCCACTGCTGTTCAACATCTACAAGCTCAAACTCGCTCAAATGATGAAAAACAACAAAATATGTTACCATAGCTATGCTGATGACACACAGATCTACATAAACATTTCACCAGGAGAATATAGTCCAGGGATCCTCAATCCTTGTCCCCGAGAGCCGGTGTCCTGCAGGTTTTCATGGTGTCCCTGCTGCAAAACACCTGACTCACACTCAAACAAGCTCTGCACAAGTCTGCCAATTACTTATTGATTTGAATCAGATGTGTTGCAGCAGGGACACCATGAAAACCAGCAGGACACCAGCTCTCTGGGACCAGGATTGAGGATCCCTGCTATAGTTCTATCCAGTCACTGATCAGATGCATTGATCACATTAGATATGGTGTCAGAACTTTCTTCAGGTAAATAAAGACAAAACTGAAATCATAGTTTTTGGAGCCAATGAAGAAAGATTAAAAGTCTGCACTCAACTTCAGACAGCTAAGCTAGAAACCACCAACAGAGCCAGAAACCTGGGTGTAGTCATGGACTCAGACCTGAACTTCAGGAGTCACATTAAGACATTGATGAAGTCAGCCTATTATCAAGGCAAGTTAATTTGATAAACTTTCATTTTATCCTATCTTTCTTGAGAGTTTCTTTTTTCTTTCATTTTTCTTTCATTTATCTTAAAAGTTTGTTTTCAATATTTCTAAATGCTTCTTCTGCACCCCGGTCTAATGCTTTTGTTTTATGTAAAGCACCTTGAATTGTCTTGTACTTTTAAGGCAAGGCAGGTTTATTTGTATAGCACATTATATGTACAACAACTGCTGACAGATGCTGCACATAATTAAACACACTGATCATGCCATCATTTTGCTAAATAAAACAGAAGCGTGTTAAAAGCATCACACTCTATGTCCTGCTTAGAAGTGCTAAATAGTGGAAAATTATGGAAAAGCAGGTCCAAATAGGGAGCACCTCTCCAGCTTGGATTTCCTTTGATCACAAGTCTAATTAGGACCAGAATTCTCCACCTTTTTGTTAATGTGTGTGACAGTGCTGCACACAGAGGAGAATAAAAAAAAAGAAAGAGGGGGGATATTTGTCTGCAACATTAACATTAAATTTAGCCCAAACTAGATGCAAAACGAGCTGATGGTTGAGGCTCAGCAGTGGGCATGTTTTTCTTTTTGATGGTCGAATAGAATTAAATGTCATATTGTTAAAAACTAAGCGCACATGTCAGATTCAACAGCATGTTGCTGCTGCCTCACTTAAGGATGCAACGCGGACCGTGTTTTGTGTTTTTAAGTTGCTGATGTGTATATTGATAATTGGGTTATTAATTCTTCATCAGTGTGCAGCCTAAACAGAATTCTTCTCAGCTTCTATATGGTGAAGCCACTCTGCAGTGCTTGCAGCTTAAAGAAACATCTGTCTCAAGCATGTGTTTGCAGTATTCCCATGTTTATAATCTCTTAACTCTGCTGTGCGCCCGGTTCATATGCCGCCTATACAAGCTACATCATCTGACATTTTTGTGCCTGCGGTTTAATTCGGATTTCATTTGCATCTCATCCCAAATGGTGATACCATCCTCTTGTCTGAGCTTCTGTGGGAAAAATTCTGAAACTTTGAGGTGATTTGCAGTTGCTACTGCAAGCTTTTTAGATCTTCAAAGTGTGATAATCATAACTGCTGGCCTGATGGCTCATTTGACTAATTAACTGAAGATTACAGTGTTATAGACTCAGCAGGCTGAGATTTTTATCACAACTTGGCAAGCTAAATTCTTCTAAATTGCAGCTTATGGTTCATCCAATAAAGACATTGATAAAGTAATACCAGATGACCGATTAAGCATTATTAGGATTATTGATTATACCTTATTAGTCTTAATAACAGAATGATCCATCTCATATTCTGTATACTACATGTGACTACTGAACCTTGGCTTAATGGTTTAGTCTTTCAGCATACGCAGAACAACTCTAATTTTGGGTCGTAATGTTAAAGTTCACTGCTGTGTTAAAGGGATATTCATGGTTAAAATGTGGCATTGACAGAGTGCAAGTAAATTTACTCAACTATTGCTTTACTGCTGCTCTTTCCACACCTTAGTTAAGCCCTGTGCCTATTTAAAGGCCTCTGCTCGAAATTTGCATACCCATAATAAATAAGTATATCTCTGTTAAACCACAGATCCATATGAATACTTTTGGATTCAAAGGGAACACTTCTGAGATGTGTTAAGATGTGTAAATATCAGTATATGTGTTACTGGTGAGGAACAAATGAGATGGCACATAGCACAAACAAAAAAAGTTTCAGGCTTGCTTTAAAGAAAAAAAAAAACTTTCAGGATGAAATTGAATATCCCTTTGGAATACTACAGCTGTAGCTCTAAACCATTATCAAACCACAACACAGTATGTTAACATTACTTCTGCAAAGGTCAACTCTGGTAAAGTGAAACTGAACAAAATGGCTATTTTGCCACAATTTAAATCATGTCTGTTCTCAACTAGACCACTGATCATTGAAGGTATCAGCAAACCTCTTGAAAAGGAAAAAAATATCATGTGGTCTGATGAGCCTAGATCAACCATGCTCCAGAGAGATGGGCGCATCGAGCTAAGGAGCAGCAAATGAATCATGTCTAATTCCAACTGCCTTTGTTACTCAAGTCTCAGTTCAGGGATGATGTGTGTCCATAAAAGGAGGTCAGCCGATTAACCGAGTACACCAAAACGGATCTACGGGGAGAAAAATTAATGCAACTCTGGAGAGAAATGAATGTTGTGACATTGCACAACTTTATCCAAAGAGTGCCATGGCGTATGTGAAGCACAATCAAAGCTAAAGATGGTCCAAGGGGGTTGTTAGTGTGTGTGATACTTCATTTTTGGCACCACACTGTCAACTAGGTGATCTATTTCAACAATTCAACCAGATTTAGCTGCAGATATTCATCCAGGTTACACATTCATGCAAGACTCCTGTGTGTACGTTGCTGTGTTGGCCCTTTTGAATGAAGTTAACAGTGGTATCCGTTTCAGTGCAGAGCGGATAATTGTATGTTTTACTGTTTATCAGCTTTGTTGATTTTAATCATTTTCTACTGGTTTTTAGTTTTGGATGCTATAATAAAACAGTATCTCTTAAGATGCTGCTTGGCATGAGGTGATGTTTGATCTAACAAAATTTTGTCAGGAAAATGGAGCCTAATAAGAAAGTGAAGAAACAACTTGCAACGCTGCTGGTCAAACAAATGCAGAAGAATACAAAGAACAATATTTTCCACTTAAGTGTAGTGAAGTGAACATATTGAGTGAGAAGCTGAGTGAACATATCTAATTGCTTTCCACCAGAGCATAAAGTGTGCCAGGAAAACAAAACCACACATGCAGTAACACACACCACCCTCTAACGTAGTGGGTCTGTAGCCGTGCGCTTTGAGTCGTAACGAGAGTCCACTCACAGCTCTTGAGTTCCTCGCTTCCTTGAGGATTTGTCTGGCCGTCTGGACGTCCTCTCCTTCCTCGCAACCTTTCAAGACACAAACCTGCTGCTGCACCCGCACACACAGTCGTTCCATCACCTGCACACGCACGAAAATTCATGAATAAATGAATAACACACACAAAAAAATTCAATCTACTATCAAACTTCTTGACCTCATCCCCGCGGGCAGAGACACACCTGTTCAGCAGTACTGGTGACGAGGCCTTGGTGCAGCCTGAGAGCCTGTTTCTGGGAGAAACGCTGAGTCTGGTTGTTTCTAAGCAGGGCACGCTGGATCTGTCGGACGTGCACACAAAACAAAGCAGCAGTACAGATGACAGGTGTTTGAGAAGCGCAGGAGACAACAGACAAGTCCATTTGCATGGTAATAAGGAGACTGCAGAAAGAATTTAGATCCCCAGAAACAAAAAAAAGGGATGTCTTCAATTTATTTTCTTAACTCAGTGGTAGGAAAAAAGGTTCCTGCATCATCATCTTATGTAGAGAAAGATGGAATCAAGCAGTCCTCAAGGACTTATGAGGTTCAGATAATGCAGAGGCAAACAAAATCAGAGCGTAATTAAAAGCTTTATACACGACACACAGACTCTAAAGGGATTCCGGCGGAGTGAGACGATCATTAAGGCCAACGCACATCAGATCTGATCCGATGTTACAAGGACTTTCAGTCGGAAACTCTGCAGACATGTGCACTGGTGATGTTATCTATCTGACATGTGAGCAGTCAGATAGATGAGGCTTGACATGTCATGTAAACACATTTGCTCCGTTAACTGCAGCTTACAGGTCTGGTGACATGCAGCATATAGCTAATAGTGGTACTGGTGGAACATTACCACCTCTTGCAGGTTTTACTACTAACGTCTCTCCTAATGAGAATAAAAGTTAATGATGAAAGCTTATATACGGTCTGCAGCTGTTTTCAGTCTACATTGTGCCTCTTCAGCAGCCGGCTAAAAATACAAGACACAATTTTTTCTTGATGTTTAAAGGACTTCAGATGGGTGTTTGTGCATGCTGCACAATGAACCATGTGCTGTTTATACCTCCTATTTCAGCCTCTAGAAACACCACTCAACACTGAACATGTTGTTTAGGCCAACATTAATAAGGAAAACCTACCGTCTCCCTGCAGGAGTTGTTTCTAGAAATGTTCTCAAAAGAAGAAAATTCTAATTAAGAAGAAATGTTTAAAGTGACACAGTAATGTGGGCCCTACGGTGGTTCTCTGGATGAAGACTTCAAAGATGCTTTTAAAGTTGACAGAAAAGTAGGAGGCAGGTTTGTGTTAATCATCAATGTCTATTTTCTTTAGCAAGAAAAAAAAACCTTAATCCTATGGAGCACAAGAGGTGGTAAAACAATTTAAACATTTAAGTAATATTAAAAAAAAATCTATCGGAGTTCAAAGTAAATAATTTCAAAAGTGTTAACTCTTGCAAGTTTACACTAAGAAAATAGCAAGCGAAAAATATTTCTTTGCATTTTTTTCTTTTGCTCCGTAGTGTAATAATAAATGGCCGAGATGGAAAATAGTAATATGCCAATAATAGCAAAATGGTCTAAATGTGAAACACTTAATTTTGACATTACATACCCAAACCGAGTGGTTCATTTCCATTCAAATCTATTATTGTCCCTGAAAAATTTGCCCCAACAAGCAGGCTGTTAAAGGGTTTAGAGCAAAAGTTGTTTCTTTTTTCATGAAAATGCCAAACAAACATCAACAAAAACTAAATGTGTGTGATTAAATGCATTCAGTTGCACTTATAATCTGACTTAATTTCCCCCATAAAATTTGGCTGGTGGAAATTGTGATTGGCCGGTAACTTTAGGAATCTACCAGCCACACTGGTTGGTGATCAAAAAAGTTTATTTAGAGTCCTCTGTGGTAAAACTTAAAGCAATCACGTCTTCACTGCAAAGGCAACTATGACATTTACAAATAATTAGAAAAGCACCGATGACAAAGAAACAGAAATACCAGACTCATTGTTGCTGCAGGCGACCATCATACAGCTACTACACGACTGAAATCAGTTCATATTGAATGGATCAACCTGAACCGCGTCCTGTTATACCAATAATGAATCACTAATCAATGCTCACATCAAGAGACTGACCTCCATTTAACCCAACATTTGCTACACGTTAGATAATAAATAATCATTAAGTCGTTCAATGTATTCATGGCTAGAACAGTTTTTTTTTTAACCGATGAACCACTCTGAGCTAAACTATCAGCCTGTTTTTAACACAACACAGCAAATGAAGGAAGTGAAGGCCTCGTCACCTTGGCCAGAGCCTGGTCCGTCCTCTCTGATGCGCTGCGGTACGCCTGGCTGATATCACCGAGAGGAAGAGGCATGTACTGCAGGGTGAAGTTACTAATTATTGGAAAGAAAAGGGAAGAAACAGAGGCAGAGAAGAAAAGTAGCTTTACTTCTGCAATAAAAAACAGAAGGAATCCCATTAATTAGGACAAACAACAACTGCTCAGGGCTCTTTAGAACAGCTGTCACAGATTCCAAACGTGCAAATACACCCACACGGCCACACGCAGGAAAAAAAATTACAAACGTCACACCCACGGACATTTGACTTACACATATGACAGAAGACTGATGAAACGCTGTGAAATAGTAAACAGTGTACAGAGATGGTTATCTGCCTTTTAAATGGTGGTGTGAGTGATCCGTTTTATGTGTGTATCCCCTCTTCATGTGTGTGTTGTTTGGCTTACTGCTCCAGAGCTCTCGCCACGTCTTGGAAGCCTGTTGCAGTGGTGTTGTTGCGATCCCACGTCACACTTCTGAGAGGGATGCAACCAGCAGGAAATAGAGTGAGACAGGCACAGAGATGAGGAAGAAGAGGAGGATCAGTCTCCTTCTAAAGCTCCTCATACACACCCCCTTGTGCTGGATCACAGTTACGGATATCACCCGACATATTAAGATATTTGTTTGAACCCTTCTTTTACTACACACACACACAAACTGAGTCTGTCATTCTACATATGGAAACGTCCGCTATGAAACTAATGAGCTTCTGTAATTTCACTGAATAAGTCATCCACTTACATTCAACAATTGTCCAACTCCAGTCACTCATCCAGTGATTAATAACCCTTCATCCCTTTTATATTCCTTCTTCATTCATCCCCACAACCCCCCTTCCCCATCGTGTTATGCCTTAGAAATGTAATCATTAAAAACCAGATCTCTCTCTCCTTAGGTCTGCCTCCCGCATCCCTTCCCATTTCATATCCAACCATCCCCCCCAACTCATATTTCTCTCCTTTGCTGCTTTTCCAGTTTGCATAAACTCTTTCCCAACCACCACCCTCAACTTTCATCATATCTCCATGCAAAACACACTAAATTCTGTTCAGTGTCATCATTTCCCTTAGTCATGGCTGACGGACCCTTAGCCTCCTCCCACTGATTTACCACACTATCCCTCTGGCTGTCTTCCTCTCTTATCTTCTTAAATTTTTCGTCCACCAAATAATAATCAACCCCCCCCGGCACAAACCTGAGGGTTGTATTGATCTGCAGAGCTTTGCTGAGCATCTTGGCTCCGGAGTCCTCCAGCAGGTTGCCACTTAGGTCCACCTTCCGGAGGCAGGCGTTGGAGCCCAGCGCATTGACCAGCACCGTGCCCCGCTGGCGAAGCCTCGAGTCAGCCAAGGAGAGGGACTGTAGAGCCTGAGGAGATAATGGAGGAGACACAAAGTAAGATTGGGAAATTTTATAGGATTTCAGTGAGTGCATGTGGGGCTAGCTGTGTGGAAAACGAGAAGAGTTGGTCATCAATGTATCTGAGGAAGGTTATCAGTTGGTTTTCTACCTACTATTATTTACTACAGATAAAAACCGTGAATTTGTAGAGCTCATAATAAATTATAAAATATGTTAGAATGTTAAAAAATAACTAAATAACTAAAATGTTAAAATATTCTGAATAAAAAATATGGCAAAGTAAATTTGTCCGGCACAATACAGCAGCCAGACCATCGTTCTGCTTTCATGAGCCTGGGCAGGACAAATTGAAAAATTAAAATTTAAGAAATTACAATTTGGATATTAACTTTTTTTTTATCTTCATGACCTTCAAATGCATTAGTGTTAAACAGTCTACTTTAAAATAATTAAAACTTGATTGAAGGTTAATACTCTGCAGACATCTTATAAGTAAGTATAAATATCTATATTTCAGATGTGCACTGCTACATTTAAACATATGCAAACTGCTAGTGTGTTAAAATCCAAGAACATGGAAAACTAAATCTGCGTTCTGAATTTGTCACACAGGAAAATGTATCATCAGTCCCTTAGCCAAACATGAATGATTTAGAAAATAGTCAAATTTATAAAACTTGGTTTCAAAATTGTGAAAAAAACAAACAGGGTTATCTGATTCGAGGCACTGGGAATGTGTCCACTAGAAAGGCTAATTGACAGATCCCAGATCAGCTCATATAAACTGCACTAACAGCACAAAGTTTGTTTTAACTAACACTGCTGAAATGTGGAATTGCCAAACATACATTACAAATGTTAAATATTTCGTCAACCTTCAAAGATTTTTAAACGTTTTTCGTCTCACTTTCGTGGCTTATTCATCTCCTACTATCAATGTTTTAACTGTAGCTGTAGTAGTGGTGTATCCTTTAACCAAAAGTTGTCTCTGCTGAAAGTTTGTACAATTACAAGGAGAAATGAAGCCGGGTGTTGGTGGTGATTCTCAACTCTCTATTAGCATTGCTTTGCATGATCGCCATCCACTCAACTTTCAATCATTCTTTTAGCCCTCTAACTTCTGAACTGTAGTATCGGCAAGTAGAAGCACACATATGGGGCTTAAAAGACCAATAAGAGGTTGTGAAATTGGCTCTTCAACATAAATCCGATTCTTTGAGCTTGGGTGTAGCTGCTCCCACATCTACGGTGCCACATTAAAAAAATTATCCCTTTTTCAACTCAACTTTATTTATAAAGCACTTTAACACAACAGATGACACAAAGTGCTTCACGCAAAACATAAAACTATTCTAACTCAGTCTGCATCTGCATAACGAGCATGAGCTAGCTGGTGTCGTTAGCTTGTTCAGGTACATGGTCTAATTATAACAAGGGTGTTTCAGTACTCATCTGTTTCATCACGGATTTCAGACTACCCAGAAGAATAATTAAAGAAACATTAAAGTAATAGCGACACCACAATAACAACATAGTTGTCAGCCTTTTAATACGTTTTAAGACACAATTTTCTACTCTAATTTTCGTTTCTCTGGCTACAATACTTTGAAATAGTCAGTTTAAAATTCACACCTCTATAACATATTGAATAATACACACGTCTTGGCAAGAGTTAGATGTAAGGATCAATACTCTTTTCATCTTGAAGAAAAAGGAAAGAAAAACAAAATAACCTAGAGCTGCAGCAGAAGTTTGCTAAGGGCCCCAAAACATGGGGAGAAACTTGCACTATAGAATACTAAAAATCAATTTATGAACTCTACAGGTGCCTTTTGTTATCTTTAGAATCAGTCTAGTTTTCTTCATTTCCAGTACATGCACTCAGGTTAACCGTCTACTGACTGTAGCTTTGTATTCAAAATACATGAAGCGTATAATCATGTTTCCAGAAAGTTGAAGTAAGTTTTTGTGCAGTTTGAAATTGTTGCGTTTCATTAAGATTGCAAGCAGTTCTCATTCTCTCATGTTTGATTCTTGCTGCCTTTCTTCACATGGGGCTTACAACGAAGATGAAAAATGTCTTCAGGGTGAATTCAAATGTTTATGAAGTATGTGTTGCTATCTCTTAATGCATAAGATGACTAACCAAGATCTGACAAACTAGTTATGCAGTTCCTTTAAGCGTGTACTTCTGCACCCGCCTGTGTTTGTGCACATGCACATAAGTATCAGCTTGTAGTCTGTGAAAGAGCATCGTTGTGAGCTATCACCATCAACAGTGGTAAATAATTGAGTAAGCATCGTGTCATGCTGGATTTGCAGAGCAGAGAAAAGAGAGAGCCTCAGGAGTCTCGGAAATAACTGAGACCATATGAATCATTCTTCATACTTACAAATCGGACTTCTGTGCATGTTTGCACCTTGCATGTGGCAGGTGGAACATTCGAACGGAACAAACATGAATGGGGAAGAAGCATGGTTTTGTGTATGTGTGAGGTGACAAATCTGAGAGGCGTGTGTAGGTGTGCATCTGTGCATAACACCACAGAGAATATGTGTGTCTACAATATGTTACATAATCAAACTCACACACTCTTCTTCTTGCACCAGATGAACTAGTTTCTGCAGGATTTCATCCAGCACCCTGAGGAGGCCAAAACAAAAAGGGAAAACATTCATCATCTGCATCTTCAAAAAGCTGTCTGCACCGCTGGATCCGAGCTTGGTTCGTTACCTGCCCTTGATGTTAAAGTTCTTTCCCAACATCAGGTGTTTGAGAGAGGGGTGCCGGGAGAGTGCTGGGATGACAGCCAGCAAGTCAGCATCCAAACCTAATCCCCCCCCACACAAAAACACACATACACACACACACACACACACGTTAGTGGAGTACAAGTGCAACGCCAGCAGTCTTATCCTCCATGGATACAATCCTGCATCCAAGTTGACCTTTAATTACATAATTCTGAATACCAATAAAATATAAGAGCAGGCGTGAAACTTTGAGCGAGTTGGTTCTGAACTCCAAAAGCCAAGATATAGATAGGTACATTGAAAAGAAAGTGTCGTATTTTTACCACTTAAAACTGACAGTTTCTGGGATCCGCAGCCGTTCTGGGCTATGCAACCAGCCGTGACTCATCATTTAATCTGCCAGGTGTGAACATTTCTGGCACACAAAGCTTTCTTTCTTTTTCTATGCTTCATTCTGGAACAAAACCTCATTTCCCACTAAAATTCCAAAATATTCCCAATTAACTCCCCCTCTAACGCCCACTCAGCTTTTCAAAAAACAAAAAGCTAAAAAGAGAGGAAGCTGTAACCATGGCGAGATATGTCTGCATGGAGCACCAAAAGGCCTCATTCAGAGAGAAAAAATATCTGAGGAGAAATAAGCTCAAGTGCTTTTACAGTTTATTTTGTCAGTTTCCTGTAACACAACAGAGCAGGAAGAGGGAAATGAGAGAACACATTTAATGCTACTGAATCTATCAAAATAGCAAAATGCTCTGTTTTTGTTAGCAGAAAGTGGTCAGGAGGTTAAAAACAATTGAAGCTAAGCAGTTCTGAAAGCTGCGACGTTGAAGAACAAACATCACTCAGCATTTTGTAGCTTTATGGTGGAGGGCATTTCTTTGTGAAATTCTAGCCTTTTAAACATGGACTTGTACATTACAGTGGGGGAATTTGCATCACATCCCCCACATACCAGGAGGAGCTGTGTTTTTTGTGCCAAGAGATAAAACACTGGACCTTTAGTAAAATACCTGACACGCTCATTTTCACTGAAGTTGCTGTGCTTGGGGCTACAGGAGTAGGCACAGCTCACTGTCTGCTTCATTTTTGAGAAACTCACTGTAATGTATCAAATGAAAGCTCTAAAACAGACAGTAACAACTCTCCTATCTAAAGAGATGCCATAAATCAGTTTGACCAGCGAGCACCTCACTCTCAATCTCAATGGGAAGGGCTGACTCCTGCAACACCGACAAAAATGGATTTTTAGCACAAATTCGTGCTCATCAGAAACTGTGACCCAACACCGTCTAAAGGACACAGTGTGATGCCATTTCTTCATGTTATTGTTGTGTAAAGGATGATTTGTTTGATTTTATTGGCACAAATCTAATTCCATGCTTGTCCTCTGTGACCTGGGAGAAGGTAGGAGTTACTTAATCCACTGTAAGTGATGCGAGTATGAACGTAGACCTCAGTGCACTAAGGGAAAGCATGCTCCTGCTGGCAGTGAAAAATTATTTAAAAGGCTTGTTTTAGCAGGTGCATCTGCAAGAATTATCATTCAAGAGAGGGTCAAGGATTTCTCTTTAAGGTTATTGTGCTGTACTTTATTTAAATTCCCAAATAAATTCACCCACCGGTTAGTCACATTTGGTATTCAAAGCAGAGAGTGCAGCAAAGGGCTGTGATTCCAAATAAACTTGAGCTGGCCCAATAATAATGTCCTGAAATAACATTTTTAACAATGAACAAATATTTTGACAAGCTTAATATATTGAGCTTATCAAATAAGAAACTAGGGACACTGTAATAATCCACACATTTATAAACCAATATTTGATTCAGAATCGAACATAGAAAGCAAATCAAGCATGTATTATTTCAAACAAAACAGAAAAATGCTCATCTTGAAGTTAATTGCAAGCCTGTCTAAAAAATACAAGGATGTAGACAGCAAAGGGCTGGAAACCTGTTAAAACTGGCTAAGTGAGATGACTGGGTGTTAAAGAGCACTTAGAGAGGCAGAGTCTCATGGATGTAAAGCAATCTACAAAAAAAGCAATCAGAAAAATGTGAAACAATTTCAGAAGAAAATTCCCTTGAAGAAAACTTACAAGGACGTTTGATGTTTCAATATTTACAGTGTATAATATCATGAAAACATCCAGAGTATGTGGGAACGTGTCTGTGCGCAATGTACATTGTGAAATAAATCTGTACAAGAAGCCTGTCATTGTTGGCCTCTCTGGCAACACTGCATTATCAAAAAACAACCAAAAACAAATTCTGTCATGGAAATAACTACAGGTGAAACTTCCAGATATCATGGTCTGTAAATATTTTTTGCCATGATACCTACAAATCCAGGCTAAAGTTCTGTCATGCAAAGAAGAAGCCTCATATGAACGTGGTCCAGAAACGCTGCCAACTTCTCTGAGACAAGATTATCTGAAACGGACTGAGGTGAAGTGGAAAACTGTTCTGTGAACAGACAAATCATGACTTGCTCAAGACTACAAACAAGAGGGACCATATGGGTTGTAATCAGTGTGTAGTTCAAAAGCAAAAGTCTTTGATGGTTTTAGTGCCTTTGGAACTAGCAACCTTTAAATCTGAAAAGGCTCTATACAAATTTTAGAGCAATATATCTTCCATTTAGACGGCATCTTTTTCAGGAAAGGTGTTGTATATCCCAGCAAGGATATCATGAACAACAACTGACCTGCCAGAAGTCCAGACTGTTCAGCAGCGAAAAACAAAAACAAAAAAAACCCCTTCCTCTCCCATAAGTAACGAGTCATGTTCTGTTCCCTTGTGCTTAAAGATTGTTGTTAAAAGATGTGTGCTACATAATGTTTAGAAAATAAACTGGCCCAGTCACAACTTTTTAAAGATGTGTTAGTGCCAGCAAATTCAAGATGAACTTTGTTCATAAAATATTAAAATGTCTCACTTCCAATATTTGATGTTTTCTTTGCTTTTTATGAATAAAACATTGGACTGTGAGACTTGTTTATATTAACATTTCACACAGCATCCAAAACTCTCTTTTCATTGCCTTGATATAACGGTAGATTTAAAATGCTTGGCTTCATTTTAACTAATTACTACTTTTGTCTAAAATACAAACATTTGAAAGAACAAAATTCTAAAATATATGCTGTAATTAAATAATTTAATCACTTCTGTTTACTTTGAGATTTGAACAAAGAAAACATCATGAGGTCTTTGCAGACTCGGATTATTCGCTGAGATTCAACAGAGAAAATAAAAGATAATCACAACTTACAGCCTGACATTCAATAATGATATTATTATCATTATTATTATCGTTATCATTATAATTATCGTTATTGTTATCGTTGTAGTTGTTATTATTATTATTAATAATAATAATAATAATAATACACATAGCATAAGTCCAACTCTAAAGGAACCGGAGAAAGTTTTGTGCAACATACTCAATAACGTAGGCAATGTAACATGAACATAACTAATTATTAATGGGGCATCAGAGGTTGTAAACCTGGGTCAAGACATCGTGACTTGATTAACTTTTTAACTAAATACCCAAATTAGCCAAATCTCTTCCATTTGCTTTTGACTCTTTTAGACCGTGTTGAGCTTGACAAAAAGCTCGAAAGTAGGTTCAAGTAGGTTCAAGTAAAAAAAATAAAAAATCTGTTCTCTCTCATTATGTCTCTATTCCTCTGGTGAAACTGTGTATTCCTATAGGTCTGTTATCTCCGATAATTTTCTTTTCAAAAAAATTACATCCTTAGTTTCCACATCGCTGCTCTCATCCATTTTTCCTTTAGCATAATTTCCAGGCCAATTAACCCCTAACCTCGGTTCTTTGAATACAATAATGATTCCGTCTATTACATCATTTCCCTGCTCCCACATTCTTCTCCATATTCCAGCCATCTAAGTGATCTCCGAACTCTGTACCCAAACCCCTGGAGGAGCTGGGACTCCATTGCTCACAATGTCACTGCTTACTGGAGTCTAACTCCCAAAAATTAATACAGGTCTGTTTTTTGTAATAATAAAAACTTTCTCTGAATGATCTCTCCCTTACTGAAATATGTTAGCTTCATTTCAAAAGCTGCATATGAGGAGGTCCAAAACTACTGTGGGTGTAATCACACAAACAGTCCATCTCAGTGAACCCTTGTGGGTTTATGCACAGAAATGTTTCCTACCATTGTCAGAGATGTCCAAAGTCCCCACGCATGAAACTCGAGGAAACAGCTCCTGAATCACTCCGGCACCTGCTGACCTCAACTGTGGGAGGAAGACAGAGGCGAGAGGAACACGATGGGAGAACCACCAGTGTTAATCTGCAGAGATGATGAGTGAATATACCTGCAGCCGAGACTGACAGAGCCTACCTCACAGCTGCTGATGTCCAGGTGTAAATCAGAGATATGAGGGTTATTGGACAAACCCAGGAAGAGAGCCCTGAAAGGACAGCACAAAGCAGGGTGAGACTGGAAAGAGAGACTGCATCAAACACAAAGGCAAACTGGGGAGGGAAAAAGATAGGCACGAGAACAGATACGGGAAGAGAAGTGAGGCGAGTTTTAGGTCGTTGAATGGGGAGAAAAAGTCAATCAGGGAATAAAGACAAGTGAAAAATTGTGAAAATAATGAAGAGCGAGCTCTCATTCCCACATAAATCTAACAGTTTCTTCCCCTCCTTCTAAGGACCTAAATGGGATCATCTTTCCCACCCACCCAGTTTGATCCTGTTTTACGTTCATCTTGTGCACAACTAAAAGTTTTAGAGCCCATGGTAAAGGATTAGAGAAAAGTAGCTTAAAAAATGAAGGTTGAAAGCTCATCTAAAGTCCCCAACAGAAATCACCTCAAAAGCTTTCACAAGAAGAAGCTGCCAGGTGTTGTGTGCTTATACTCATGTATACAAGCTGTGCTGGCTGGAAAAAGAAAGTGCACTTGCACATGGAGGCCCCGCAGGGTGTTGATCTTTCAAAATAAATACACATCTAAGAGTCAAGTACCATGAGAAGGTAATGAGGAGAAGTGCTAAGTGGGGAGTCCACTGCATCCGTTTTGGCTTGGATCCAACGTGCAGCTCGCAACCATCGCCACTGCTGGCAGTTTGCTTTGTTTTCTCTGCTATTGATTGTGTTTTTTTGGCCATAGGTAGTTAACAGCAGGCCATTCACCTTGCAGGGAAACTTTTAAATTGCAGTCCTCCATTTATCCCTGCAGGGAAACAGAATTTTTGCTTGGCTGTCTGTGAGCGGGTTGAAAGACAGATCTCCTGAAGCTGGTGGGAAAACGGAGTCCTGCACAGAGACATGTCAGCAGGGTGGAAGCCAGCCAACACGGAGGCTTCAGTGTGTGTGTCCTCTGACTGAAGTCCGGTCTTCAAACGTATTAGCCGACTGGCTCCATTGCAAAAAAAAAAACGTTTGAAGCCTAATGTGCACATTGATGATTGAATCTCACTGGTGGTTTGGATGCAAACTGCACTCCATATGGCAGAAACTATTTTAGTATTCAAGCCCATGACAATGAAACAGAAACAACACCTCTGTACTGTAAACAGTGAGGGCGGATTACAACACTATTCTCTTAAGGCCATTATGTATCGGCTGTACGAACAGGCTGGAACAACCAGGAGGTAACATTTAAAAGCCCTTGGCAGCGAACCCTCACCTATGACACCCTTCGGCATCACAGAGTGGATATATTTTTAACACGAGCAGCTTCAAGTTCGAAACATTAAACATTCTCAGAGGCTGTAATTCTTCCTGACGCAAAGAGGCAGCATCAGTCAAAACTGCTGGCAACAAAAGGCTGCTGGTTAAAAATAGGATTCGCAAGTTGTCTTAGTGCCTATTTATAATAAATCACACGTCATCATCAGCCTCAGTTTCTTCATGAATCCAAGTCATGTTTATATGATCAGAAGGCTGCTGGACCAGACAAATGCCTTAATAGGAATTAGCCTTGAACCTCTCGGATTGCTTTTGATTTCCAGGAGTGTTATGTAAAATCTGGCTGAATAGTCTGTTTTGCACAGGAACCTTCCTAACTGAGCGAAATAACCCTGAAGTCTCTGAGCAGCAGCCTTGATAGGAGCTGTTCAGCTTCTCCAAATGCCGAATAACAGATGCTCTTATGATTTCTTCAAGCTCTCCTTTGGCACAGGAACACCAGACAGTCCTGGATAAAAGAGAGGTGGTAATTTCTTCCCACTATCTGTACAATATTCATTGAATATTTACTGTCCTGCATCGCAGTTTGGTGCATATTTGGTCAGATTCTCATTGTAGTGCAGCCATATTTGCTAAAGTCCCTCCAAATGTTTTCAAGGACTTAGGAAAAGATGGTAGGAGGTCATTTTTTTGGACTATTCGACCGCAACTCAGGGCTTGTGATTGGCAAACCTGGTCAAGACTGCGTGGAAATCTCAAAGCTCAACTCCAAAGATTAAACAAAGTGCTTTCACACCAACTTTTTCCATAGTTAAAACTTTTGGAAGAGATCCCAACACTTTTTTTTTATGTCAACACTACAAGAATTGCGACTGATTGTAATTCCTTAAGCTCTTTTTATGGAGTCTTTCTTGTTTTTAGCTATCGTGTTGAAGCTTTTCTGGCACAAAGTGAGCCACCTTGGCCCTAAACTTAACATAAAGCATCATTCTCTACAGATTTAAACTAAACACAGAAGAACATTATGAGAGAAAAGCTCTGGGTTTACTGAGCTGATAGGCAACAGATTAATTCCAACATCATTTAGATTAGTCCGTCTGCTGCTGGATAGTTGCTACACCGCCTCAGCGGGCTGTTTGTGGTGTAAATGAAACCTGAGAAAAGCCTTTAAAAATATGTTGTCCTTGAAATTATGCAGGCCCATAATCCTCAGAGACCAAAAGGAACTGCTCGGTCTGAAAGCTCAATATTGACTCAATCAAATTTTGCTTCTTTACTGGATTACTTTACAGATTTCATCAGTCCAATCGTGCATTCAATTTATTGCAAAAAAATTTCCAAGTCATGCCAAACATTTATAAAAAATAATTCAGGACAATCTATATAATTCTTTTATGAATCTAACCAATCCAACCCTACCCCTTGTGTTACAATAGTCCTCTCACATTCCAGACATATTTTGCTAGTAGTGACTATTCAATGGTATTTAACATGCTTCTTCATCCAATTATCTAACCAATGCTGTATTTAAACTTGATGACCCAACTTTATAGTATGCACTGTATGAGCAGAAGACATAAAAAGTGGTTATTGCAGTTTATTCTGCCAACTTCATACATAGTCAAAGATTTTCTAAATGAAGAGAAGATTTAGTTACAAACTGGCTGTCACAGGTGGTGAAACAGTAGTCAGAACAACAGAGTCAGCAGAATATTCATAATATAGCCACATTAGGAAGGCCTGACTCATCAGTATACTGTATATGCACAACACAAACAGGATGCGGTTACACAACGAGTAAGTGCTGCTGGGTATCAACCACTGTACAGTCAGGAGTGATGGGCTCATTATTTTTGTCTCTAAAAGCTAATTATAACTTTAATTCATAGTACCTGCCCCTTTTATTATTTATTACCCCCCCCCCATTTTCTGTGACTCTCACTTCAACATGAAACCAGACAGTAAAGAAACTTAATGGACTGAGCACATCGTGACAGCATCAAGATGAACCACACTCCTCTAAAAGGTCAGGTAAGTCTACTGACTGTGTAGAGACTATTTATCAATGGCCCGCTCATTATGTGGATTTAAAACATTACTTTCGATGGTGCTTTGGCTGATAACGGATTTATGTGTCACTTGATAGAAGATAGGCCTCCCTCATCACAGGTTACTTTATTTGTTATAACAGGCCTTTAAAAAGATAAAACCTCCAATATTATTTTAATGTCTTAGTATGACCAAGTCATTTCTTTTGTATTTTAAGATGTATTCATGAAGACAAATATCTATATTCGTGGTTCACCAGGAGAACAAGTTGGACTGGAAATGCAACAACGAGGTTGCGGACTCCTTAAGATGAGGATGTATCTCTATATTTGTGGTTTTTAAATTATTGTTTAGGTGTTGTGAAAAAATTGTCTTAAAAGAAGCTGTTGGATTGACTCCAGGAAGTATAGCTGTAACGAGTGCAGAAGATTAAAATAAATACAATTCAATGCTGACATCATTCAACAAGATGTTGCATATCTTTTATGAGTCTGTGATGAGGAGTAAAATTTGCTCTGCAGCCATTTGTTGGGTCAGCAAAATCAGAGCCAGTGATGTAACCCCTTGATGCCCGACTCAAGAAATAGTGGACAGATTTTCTGAGGTTCTTCTTTGGCCCTTTACAAAAATGTTAAAAGAGAAAAAATATTTTCATACATGTATAGTTTATCTCCTCATTAGCTGCTAGCCTCTCACAGCAGCTACTCTTCCTGGCAACAATCATTAACGGAATTACAACATAATTATTAATTAAAATCCATAAACATAAAAGATCACAACAACTCAGACAACAGAAGCAAGGACACCTGCTCAAAGTACAAAAACAGCATCAATAATGCTGCAACCAGCACAATGGCATTGTAACTCTTCTCAAACCAACCAGAACGGTGAGATGTTTTCCAAATAACAAACCCTGGATCACCAGTGACCTGAAAAAGCTGCTTAACATCAAAAAGAAA